>MJUU01047562.1:18998-35718 GCA_002080025.1 Modiolus philippinarum | reverse complement strand
CTGAAATTTTGTCAGAAGCTTTTCATGGTCATGCCATATTGTGGGATGTGTTTTCTGACCTGTCGGGATACTACTTCCTGTTTACCGACTTGGTCAATTTTGACACTTAAAGAATATAGAGTGAATTTTCGTCAAAGTTTTCTCTGTAAAGGTAAATGATACAAAGCTGAAATTTTGTCAGAAGCTTTGCATGGTCAAGCCATATCGTGGGATGCGTTTTCTGACCTGTCGGGATACTACTTCCTGTTTACTGACTTGGTCAATTTTGACACTTGTAGCATTATTCGTCAAGGATTTCTCAGCTTGTGTAAGTAGTAATGATTTGATATTTGGTCTGAGGCTTGAGTGTGATGAGTTGTACTGTGTCTCCTCTTTTCAAGTCTGTCACTCATCTACTTCCTGTTTGGTGATAACTTTGATTTTTTCTATTATAGCCATAAATTGACATTTTTCGTCAAGGATTTTTCAGATTGGGTATGTAGTAATGATTTGATATTTGGTCTGAGGCTTTAGTGTGATGAGTTGTACTGTGTCTCCCCTTTTCAAGTCTGTCTCTCATCTACTTCCTGTTTGCCTATAACTTTGATTTTTTCCATTATAGCCATACATTGACATTTTTCATCAAGGATTTCTCAGCTTTTGTATATAGTAACGATTTGATATTTGGTCTGAAGCTTTAGAATAATGAGTTGCACCATGTCTCCCCCTTTCAAGTCTGTCACTCATCTACTTCCTGTTAGCCAATAACTATGATTTTTTCCATTAATAGCCATAAATTGAAATTTCTCAGCTTGTGTATGTAATACTGATTTATATATTATTTGATATTTGGTCTGAGGTTTTAGTGTGATTAGTTGTATTGTGTCTCCCTTTTTCAAGTCTGTCACTCATATACTTCATGAAGATCTGAAATTTTGTCACAAGAGGAGAGGGGGGTATACTGTTTTACCCTTGTCCGTCTGTCTGTCCGTCCGTCCAGAACATCTTTCGTTAAGGATTTCTTAGCTTGTGTATGTAGTAATGATTTGATATTTGGTCTGAAGCTTTAGTTTGATGAGTTGTATTGTGTCTCCCCCTTTCAAGTCTGTAACTCATCTACTTCCTGTTTGATGATAACTTTGATTTTTTTCCAATTATAGCCATATATTGAAAGTTTTCGACAAGGATTTCTCAGCTTGTGTATGTAGTAATGATTTGATATTTGGTCTGAAGCTTTAGTTTGATGAGTTGTATTGTGTCTCCCTTTATTGAGTCTGTAACTCGTCTACTTCCTGTTTGACGATAACTTTGATTTTTTACCAATTATAGCCATATATTGAAAATTTTCGTCAAGGATTTCTCAGCTTGTGTATGTAGTAATGGTTTGATATTTGGTTTAAAGCTTAAGTATGATGAGTTGTACTGTGTCTCCCTGTTTCAAGTCCGTAACTCATCTACTTCCTGTTTAAAGATAACTGAATTTTTTCCAATTATAGCCATATATTGAAATTTTTCGTCAAGGATTTCTCAGCTTGTGTATGTAGTAATGATTCGATATTTGGTCTGAAGCTTTAGTTTGATGAGTTGTATTGTGTCTCCCCTTTTTGAATCTGTAAATCATCTACTTCCTGTTTGATGATAACTTTGATTTTTTACCATTATAGCCATATATTGAAATTTTTCGTCGAGGATTTCTCAGCTTGTGTATATAGTAATGGTTATATATTTGGTTTAAAGCTTAAGTATGATGAGTTGTACTGTGTCTCCCCGTTTCAAGTATGTAACTCATCTACTTCCTGTTTGACGTTAACTTTTAATTTTTTTCCTATTATAGCCATATATTGAAATTTTTCATCAAGGATTTCTCAGCTTGTATATGTAGTAATGATTCGATATTTGGTCTAAAGCTTTAGTATGATGATTTGTATAGTTTCTCCCCTTTTCAAGTCTATAACTCATCTACTTCCTGTTTGACTGTAATTAAATTTATCACTGCAACTATGCAAATACTTGTATTGCATCCACACTTGTTCTGTGTCCTCACCCTGGTTTATGACTTAGCATTACAATATTGATTCAGGGTTCAATGAGTGGGGGTATAACTGGTTGCCATTCCGCGACAGCTCTTGTTACTTTCTGTTTACCGACTTGGTCACTTTTGACACTTGTAGCATTATAGAATAATTTTTAGCTGAGAGAGGGGTATTTTCTAGTGAGCTTGGGCTCACAGATCACTTCTTTATTTTCATTAATTCTGATCATCCATCTTATCTTCCATAGATTTATAATTATTTTCATCTACTCATCACAACTGATCTGTTATCAAAAAGCTCTTGATATATCATTCATTATAATGATTATGCATGGAAGATTATTTTCATTGTGATGTTCAAATGAAAGAAACGTGTATCATTAAACTTTTGTTTAAAAGATTTTACATCAAAGTATACAGTTTACGTTTTAAGTTTTGATAACTAATGATATTACTACGCGCTGGTCATGGTCTCGTAATGAACGCAATATGATAACAGTCTACTATGAATAATAATAATGATTTGTGTTTGTTCATGTTTTGATATAAATATTTCTATAAAATATTCATACAAAACCCCTTCCTCAGTATCGTCAACATGTGTGTAAGTTTTTTTATTGTTTACAATTAAGGCACGAACCATTTGATTTTCAGGAGGGGGGGGGGGCTGGGATTTTTATTGCCTGCACAATTTGCAGGCCCGATTATTTATTCCCCCTATGTACTATGCTAAAAAATCTTGTCGACCCAGGTTTTTTCTAATGAAATCCATTCATTGCTAAAAATGATTGTCAAAGAATATCTGTTATGGTCACAGTGGCCGATGACCTGCATGATGACATGGTTTGACTGACTGAGCTTGGAACAAAATATACGTCCTGGACGTCCAAGACAGTTAGCAAATGCTTAATTTCACAAAAATACATGTAAAAACCAGTTAAAATATGCAAGTAACAAATAATGTCCTGCCCCCTCCTGAAGTATATGTCGCTGTTAGAGCATGAGACACAATTAACTAGCTTACACCAGAGAAAAGGCCATATAATATTCATTTTACTGGAAATATTTTCAGTAGATTTGTACTAGATGGCACTTATACCATATCGCATACTATCGATATGCCTATTGTTGCATATTTCAGTACATTTGTACCAAATTTAAGTATTAGATGGCATTTACACCATATCGCATTATATCAATATCCCTATTGTTGCATATTTCAGTACATTTTTACCAAATTTGAGTACTAGATGGCATTTACACCATATCGCATACTATCAATATCCCTATTCTTGCTTACTAGTATTTTCACTTCATTTGTCAGGATTGGCCGGGAAATACCAGTGGTGGTAATTCCCACTGGTAATTACCGGTAATTCCCGTCCTGGGAAATACTGCTAATTTTCAAAAAGTGGGAAATACTGGGAAATATAAAAAATGACTCCATTAAATCCTGCCTGACATAAAAATACTTCTAACTTTTTGTTTAATTTACTTTAAAATTTACATTTCCTTTTAAAATTGTCTTCAAAATACTTTTGATTCATTTTTGATTGAAAAAAAAACAAGTGTATTTTTCATATTACATGTATTATTAAAAAATTTAGTTAGTTATGAAAACATGCCTTTTGAAATCAATTTGTTACCTTTTTTGAAACAATAAGCATACAAAAGCCTATCATTGACATTTATGTTGATATAGTAATTAACACTCTCACATTTGACACAATTTTAGTTGTTAAATAAAATAATAATGATAATTACTAGTACATGTACCTCAATGAATTTGATTTTTGTTTACACAAACACCTAGACAAATCAATTGTATCAAAGGTATTACATTGTAGAATGATTACCTTAAACATGTTTAATGCAGGTGATGTTTAATAGTGAAAGTGGGAAGACATTTATGGTTTTACCTATTTGGAATAGTCATATGGTAGTGGAAGAAAATGAAATTGTCTTTGCATAATCCCATTTAGACATATCTGATCCATTGGTAGCACTTTTCAGTACAAAGTTATGAAGTCATATCATTTGACAGTATATTTCCCAGTATTGTACGGGAATTCCCACTATTTCCCGGGAATTCCCAGTATTTCCCACCGTCCTGGGAAATATGAGTATTTCCCGCTTTTTTGCCAACCCTGTCATTTGTACCTAATTAGAGTACTAGATGCCATTTACACCATATCACATACTATCGATGTCCCTATTGTTGCACATTTTCAGTACATTTATACCAAATTTGAGTACTAGATGGCATTTACATCATATCACATACTATCAATATCTCTATTGTTGGATATTTTCAGTAAATTTGTACCAAATTTGAGTACTAGATAGCATTTACACCATATCGCATACCATTGATATCCCTATTTTTGCATATTTTCAGCTTACACATAATTCCATACTATTGATATTCATATTGTTGCATATTTTCAGTAAATTGTACAAAATTTGAGTGCTAGATAGCATTTACACCATATCGCATACCATTGATATCCCTATTTTTGCATATTTTCAGTTCAAGTGTACCAAATTTGAGTACTACATGGCATTTACACCTGATTTACATCATATCGTATACTATAGATATCCCTATTGTTGCATATTTTCAGTACATTTATACCAAATTTGAGTACAAGATGGCATTTACAACATGTCAAATACTATAGACATCCCTATTCTTGCATATTTTCATGGTATTTAGGGACCAGTCAAAATTTATTTATGCATGGGACCGGAGCACAACTTAAATGTTCAATAAAAAAAGTTGCAGTCCCATGGTAACACTAATAAAGAAAAAACGATGTCCCATTCTGTTGAATTGCAAAAAAAGTTGGTGTCCCATGCATATTATTTTAATCAGGTACTTCACATGAGAAATTCCATTGACATGATCAGTACAGTACTTTTATACCAATAATGTTTAAATTGTTATCGGTATGTGAAAATAATTAGAACAAAATTGACAATATGGAAAACTATTTCTATGATTTTATCTTTTATAAAAAAAAAATAAGCAAAATTATTATGTATGTTAGAAAAATGATAAATATTGTATTCAAAAGAGTTGCAAAAAAAAAAAAAAAAATGCCCATTTCTATAGTTGATAATCCTAATACAGATAGTTTTAAAATCTGTATACTAGTACTTGAGTGCTGAAGAAAAAAATGGAAATTTATGGGTAACTATTTATCTTTTTAGCTCTTTTATAGTTGGAAAAGTAAATAAAATGTATAAAGTGAGTAAAACAATTAAGATTTTGTTCAAATAGGTTTCAATTTTGAAGAATAAGCAATTTTTATAGTTGCTTATCCCATACCGATAATGTCTTTAGAAGTCCATTTACTAGAGAAATACACAAAAAATGAAATTATACAGGAAATTATGCATTAAATTTGGTCTTTTATGGCTTTAAAAGTAAATAAAATGTATAAAGAGGGTTAAAAAATAAAGATTTTATGAAAAATAGTTACAATTTTGAAGAATAAATAATTTTTATAGTTGGTTATCCCATGCTGATATCGTCTTTAGAAACCCATTTACTAGAGAAATGCACAAAAAATGAAATTATTTGGGCAATTATGTTTAAAATTTGGTCTTTTATGGCATTAAAAGTAAATAAAATGTATAAAGAAGGTTAAACAATAAAGATTTTGTTCAAAAAGGTTACAATTTTGAAGAATAAGCAATTCTTATAGTTGGTTTTCCATACCGATAATGTCTTACTAAAGAAATGCACAAAAAATGAAATTATATGGGAAATCATGTGTAAAATTTGGTCTTTTATGGCTTTAAAAGTAAATAAAATATATAAAGAGGGTGAAACAACAAAGATTTTGTTAACAAATGTAACAATTTTGAAGAATTGCTAATTTTTATAGTTGGTTATCCCATACCGATAATGTCTTTAGAAACCACTCTAATATAAAAATGATCAAACTGAAATTTTATGTTTATCTATTCTTCATATTTGGTCTTTTATGGCATGAAAAGTAAATCAAATTTACAATGTTTGTAAAACAATTAAGACTTTGTTAAAAAAAAGTTAAAATTTTGAAGAATAACCAATTTTTATTGTCTCGCCTGCAACAAAAGTCGCGGAAAGCGAGACATAGGCGTGCAAAGTATGACAACGGCGGTGGCGACAGCATTAACTTTTACTAAATACAGGATATTTAAAAAACCCTTTGATGTAGGAACATCATATGTGGTCCAGTGGTAGTACTAATCAAGTGCTACCTGACGGAAATAACTTCATGTGACCTTGACCTCAATTTCACGGTCTAGTGGCCACGTTAAGTTTTTCTGCTTAAGTCCATATCTCAATACCTAGAAGTGGTAGGTTGATAATATTTGGTATGTAGGTTGGTCTTGGGTAGTACATGTCAGTCTGGCAGGTGACTTTTGTCCTTGACCTCAATTTCACAGTCTACTGGCGATTTTAAGTTTTTCTGCTTAAGTCCATTTCTCAATAACTAGAAGTGGTAGGTTGATAATATTTGGTATGTAGGTTGGTCTTGGGAAGTACATGTCAGTCTGGTAGGTGACTTTTGTCCTTGACCTCAATTTCATGGTCTAGTGGCCACGTTAAGTTTTTCTGCTTAAGTCCATTTCTCAATAACTAGAAGTGGTAGGTTGATAATATAGGCATATCAGTAAAGAATCAGGTTAGATAACTCTCCGGACAAAAATCTGTGACCTTTTGTTTGAGTTGATATTTTATTGTGAAATAATGTAATTAAATGTTTGATATAAGTAAAATATTTAATTTAGGAATGTAAACATTCTTTCTGCACAATGTTTTTTTATTTAACATTTGGATATAAAAAATAACAGATTTTTAAACATTTCATATAATGGTAATTTTCTATAAAACCGCATTTTCAGTATGTTAACTTGGGAACCCACTAAAACCCATCTAGCATATGGAAGATTTATACTTCACATATCTGCAGTGCAAATTTCATTACAATCAGACCAATGGAATTTTTTGGCTTTACTGTTAAAAATGTAATTTTTTTGCAGTTTTTGCTCACGGTCTTTTGATTTTGACACGAGTTATGCTCCTTTGGCCACAAATCTTTAGTTTTTGCCACTTTGAATGTGCTGCCATCTGGCGTTAATTGATATACCTAGATAATATTTGGTATGTAGGTTGGTCTTGGGTAGTACATGTCAGTCTGGAAGGTGACTTTTGTCCCTGACCTCAATTTCACAGTCTAGTGAGCATGTTCACTTTTCTGATTACTTCACTTAGATTTCACATCAATTTAGAGGCCAGCAGGGACGGACAAGACATCTTTTAGGGTCTTCACTTGTAGTTGATTATCCCATACCAATAGGGTCTAAATCTATACACCAGAGCAATGCTTAAAATTAAAATAATACTCACATATGCTTTCATAAAATATTTAATAGAGGAGTTTGTCTTTTATTGCAGTGTGGAGTTGGTAAAACAATTCCCCGTGGTAGAGATGTATGCTCTTTATTTTTCTAAGATATGGTGTACTTGTACATGAGATAATATCTCATGTGTACACTTTGTTCAATTACTATTATCTTAACTTATCTAAATTCTAAAACCGAAGGATTAACTCCCACTATCGTAGTTTTGTCCTTAGCTATATTTGATATTACTGATTATTTGGATTTCGTTTGGTTTTAAGCATTTTAACATTAATTTGAAATTATGGATTTTCTTTGTTTGGGTTCTAGTGCTGCTGATGAGGAATTAATTTCCGAAATGGCCATACAGCTCATTAAAATTATTGCAGTTAGAGTTAACATATGTGTTATGGTCTCATGTTCATTTACTCCATATCCTTTCGTAAAATATTCATTTGTGTGCAAAGCATAACACTGCAGTGAAGGAATCATTCAAAATCCAATATACATCAGCATGCATGTTCATCCTGTGAATGAATTGTGTTAACTGCATTATTGTAGGCTTGCTCAGTGGCTGCCAACGAGTCAATCCTAAAAAATTAACTATAGCGATACAGGTCTTAAAGTACACGAGGTGTAACTGCAATTGACAGAGGAATTTTGATTGACAGAGGAATTTTGACAACTGCAGTTTACTTACCTAGAAAATCTTCCGCAAACCTTAAAGATATTGGAATGAAAATTTAAATTCTTTTCAGTTAATGAAATAGTTCAGGTAAAAAAGTTTTGATGAATTTATACAAACTGGAACTATTTAAGGAGAAAGGTGAAGTTAATCTTTAACTTTTACAACAATTTGAAAAAATATTATCACAATTATTACAAAAATGACTGTAATATGATTTTTTTTATTGCTATTTAATTAAAATCTACATTTTTTTTCAGGACAATCATATTTTTTAAAATAAAATTTAAAAGTCACACTTTTTGAAAGGGAGATCACCAAGCAGAACATATTGCAAAATTAATTAGTTGCCTTTCCAAAATACTGTGTTTTGGGGATTTAAAAAAAAATTAGTATAATTGCTGAATATTCTTAACTTTATGGTGTAATTGTATATCAAATAATGTATCGGATGCATGGATATAAAATATTTGTAATGCTTTGTTTTGTTTTATCAAATACATGCAATAGTGAACTATGAAATCTACTTTTTTAGCTCACCTGGCTATGCCAGGGTGAGCTTTAGCCATCACTTGGCGTCCATCGTCCGTCCGTCGTAAACTTTTCATTCAAAGATTTTCTCCTCTGAAACCACTGGGCAAATTGGAACCAAACTTGGTCACAATGTTCCTTAGATGGTCCCTTCCAAAAAAGGTATCCGGCAGGTCTGTACCTCATCCAAGATGGCCGTCAGCGGGGAACATAGTTTTAACATTGGACCCTATGGAAAAGACATTCAAAGATCTTCTCAGAAACTACCAGTCCAATTATAACCAAACTTAGTCACAATTGCCCTTAGATGGTTCCTTCCAAAAAAGGTATCCGATAGGTCTGTACCTCATCCAAGATGGCCGCCAGCGGGGAACATAGTTTTAACATTGGACCTTATTGAAAATGCATTCAAAGATCTTTTTCTAAAAACTACTAGTCCAATTAAAACTAAGCTAAGCCACAATGGTCCTTAGATGGTCCCTTCCAAAAAAGGTATCCGGCAGGTCCGTACCTCATCCAAGATGGCCACAAGCGGAGAACATAGTTTTAACATTGGACCCTATGGAAAATACATTCAAAGATCTTCTCAGAAACTACTAGTCCAATTAAAACTAAACTAAGCAACAATGGTCCTTAGATGGTCCCATCCAAAAAAAGTGTCTAGCAGGTATGTACCTCAACCAAGATGGCCACCAGCGGGAACATAGTTTTAACATTGGACCCCATGGAAAAGACATTCAAAGATCTCATCTGTACCAGTCCAATTATAACAAAACTTTGTCACAATGGCCCTTAGATGGTCCCTTCCAAAAAATGTGTCTGGCAGGTCTGTACCTCTTCCAAGATGGCTGCCAGCGGGAACATAGTTTAACATTGGAACCCATGGAATATACATTCAAAGATCTTCTTCTCAGAAACTATTGGTCCGATTAGAACCAAACTAAGCCACAATGGTCCTTTGGTGGTCCCATCCAAAAATGTGTCTGGCAGGTCCGTTCCTCATCCAAGATGGCCAACATCTGGAACATAGTTTTTACATTGGCCCTATTGATTTTAAGGGGAACCTCTGCCCAAATTAGTGGATTTGTATTTGAATTGTGGTCTGAATGTTTTAATATCAGCAATATGTATTACCTTGATTATAAGGGGAACCCCTGCCCAATTTTTTTTTGAATGGTGTTCTGTTATGGGCTGTAATGGATGGTGGATCTTTCGGTTGCCATGGAAACCAAACAAGAATACTGTAATTTTAAAAATAAAAGTATTCTGCTAAATTTTATGTTTTGTTTTTCCTCTTTGAAATGCCTTTTATCTATGTCAGTCATGGCCTAGGTGAGCGATACAGGCTCTTGAGAGCCTCTTGTTCATTAATCATTCCAGTTATTTTAAATTCACTAGAAGCCTTTAATTGATTAAACTAATACAAACGAGAAGAAAACTCCTGGGGTAAGGAAATTTTTCTTTGGTTTTTATGAAGCTGATTTCTAGGTAAGTAAACTCAGAAACTCTTCTGTCATCGGGTATTCTAACACGTGTAAACTCAAGCCGATTAATAATCAAGGTCAACTCCCTTTACCAAATATCAATATCAATATCTAATGAAGTTTAAAAAAATAGTATCACTGTTTCATGAAAATCTAATTCCAAATGCCAATATTTCTGATATGTTTTTTCAGGTGCTTCAAAATGGGATGCAATGGATAGTCCAGTATTTCTTTGCAATTTGCCATGGAAACTGAATCAGAAGAATAGAATTTCAGAAAAAATAGTTATTCCGCTATATGTATGTTTTGATCTCAGCAAATGAATAGCGAGTCTATAAGGGAAATCCCTGCAGAAAACTATATTATTGAAAGGGTACGTCCCACAATGTTTTGAATTCAGGAATATGTATAACCCAAGATAATAAAGGAAACCCCTGCCTAAGTTCGTTTTGAAAGTTTGGTTAAGGTTGCCATTCAAATTAAACTTGGGAATCAAAAGTTTTAGAAAATAAAAAACTTTTCTGCAACTTGAATGTTTTGGTTTAAGCCATATGCAATTTGGTGATAAATTTACTTAAGACAAATAAAAGCCAGACGAGCAAAAAGGCTCATGGGAGCCTCTAGTTTGTTTTATACTGTGTTTTTTTATACCTAAGATTTACATGATTTTCTTTGTTTATTTGTAATGAGGAAAGTTTTTCAACAACTATATCGAATGAAATGTGGTGTGTATTTTCCTAGTGAATGCATGATGAATTTTGATCTTGACTGTAATTTCATAGTTCAGTGACCTTGCTACTTTTTGTTAGTTCCCCATGCAATTAGACTATATGGTAGGTAAATGATTTTCAGATACTTTTAATAGTACACAAAAGTTGGTAGTTTTGTCTCTGGTCTTAAACTGGTTTGTGCAGTGAAGTGATCATTTTAAAAGTCTTGAATATTTCGCACTTTTTAGATCACCTGGCTATGCCAGGGTGAGCTTTTGCCATCACTTGGCGTCCGTCGTCCGTCGTCCGTCCGTCCGTCCGTCGTCTGTCGTAAACTTTTCATTCAAAGATCTTCTCCTCTGAAACCACTGGGCCAATTGGAACCAAACTTGGTCACAATAGTCCTTGGGTGGTCCCCTTTACAAAATGTATCCGCCAGGTCCGTACCTAATCCAAGATTAGGCGGCGGGGAACATAGTTTTCACATTGGACTCAATGGAAAAGGCATACAAAGATCTTCTTCTCAGAGACTACCTGTCCAAATATAAACAAACTTAGTCACAATGGTCCTAGATGGTCCCTTCCAAAAAAGATATCCACCAGGTCTGTACCTCATCCAAGATGGCCGCCAGCGGTGAACATAGTTTTAACATTGGACCCTATAGGAAAGACATTCAAAGATCTTCTTCTCAGAAAGTACTGATCCAATTATAACCAAACTTAGTCACAATGGTCCTTAGATGGTCCCTTCCATAAAAGGTATCCGGCAGGTCCGTACCTCATCCAAGATGGCTGCCAGCGGGGAACATAGTGTTTACTTTTGACCCTATGGAAAAGGCATTCAAAGATCTTCTCAGAAACTACCAGTCCAATTATAACCAAACTTAGTCACAATGGTCTTTTGATGGTCCCTTCTGAAAAATGTATCCGGCAGGTCCGTACCTAATCCAAGATGGCCGCCAGCGGGGAACATAGTTTTCACATTGGACTCAATGGAAAAGGCATACAAAGATCTTCTTCTCAGAGACTACCAGTCCAATTATAACCAAACTTAGTCACAATGGTCCTTAGATGGTCCCTTCAAAAAAAGGTATCCGGCAGGTCTGTACCTAATCCAAGATGGCCGCCAGCAGGGAACATAGTTTTAACATTGGACCCTATGGGAAAGACATTCAAAGATCTTCTTCTCAGAAACTCCTCGTCCAATTATAATCAAACATATTCACAATGGTCCTTAGATGGTCCCTTCCAAAAATGGTATCCGGCAGGTCTGTACCTCATCCAAGATGGCTGCCAGTGGTATATAGTGTTGACATTGGACCTTATGGAAAAGACATTCAAAGATCTTATTCTCAGAAGCTACTTGTCCAATTAAAACTTAACTAAGCCGTAACAATGGTCCTTAGATAGTCCCATCCAAAAAGGTATCCGGCAGGTCTGTACCTCATCCAAGATGGCCGCCAGTGGAACATAGTTTTGACATTGGACCCTATAGAAAAGACATTCAAAGATATTCTCAGAAACTACAATTCCAATTATAACCAAACTTAGTCACAATGGCCCTTACATGGTCCCTTCCTAAAAAGGTATATGGCAGGTCCATACCTCATCCAAGGTGGCTGCCAGTGGGAACATATTTTTAACATTGGACCCTATGCAATATACATTCAAAGATCCTCTTCTCAGACACTACTAGTCCAATTAGAACCAAACTAAGCCACAATGGTCCCACAATGGTGCTTAGGTGGTCCCATCCAAAAAAATGTATCTGGCAGGTCTGTACCTCATCCAAGATGGCCACCATCTGGAACATAGTTTTTACATTATTGATTTTAAGGGGAACCTCTGCCCAAATGTTTGAATTTTTATTTGAATTGTGGTCTGAATGTTTTAATTTCAGCAATATGTATTACCTTTTTTATAAGGGGAACCCCTGCCCAAATTTTTTTTGAATAGTGTTCTGTTATGGGTTGTAATGGATGGTGGATCTTTGGGTTGCCATGGAAACCAAATTAGAATACTGTAATTTAAGAAAAAAGAAGTATTCTACTAAATTTTATGTTGTTTTTTTTCCTGTTGGTATTGCCTTTTATCTATGTCAGCCATGGTCCAGGTGAGCGATACAGGCTCTTGAGAGCCTCTTGTTAAAAGTGCAACTCAGACGGGTGAGATATGTATTGGTGTCTTTACTTGTTCGCAATTTCGTTTTGTTACAAGGTTTTTGTTAACCACAACCAAACTCTTCTATTTATGAATTCTTCATAGAAAAATCTCATACATCAGACGATACTAGCCATGTTGCAAAACCGTTATGTCTGATATATCTAAATCTAAATCTTGCATTTAACCTCTGCCATATTATTGGAGAAAAAATGTGCCTTGAAAATCAAAAGTACATTGTTTTATATTATTATACACCGTCTCCTATGTTTTCTCTTCTGTTGTGACTTTTCGTAATTAAATGCTGCAAGAGCCGCTTCATTGACAACTTTGTTCACTCCATCCTGAAAAATACAATAAATAATTTATACAATGATAATCATGATGAAATACTCTATTGAAGTATATTATACAGAATGGGTAACAGTTAAGGGAGTATGAGTGTAAGATTTCAGAAGCATTCGATATCCTCGGGTTTTATCCACTCAAATATGGTTAAATTGTTTTGCAAATGGATCATATGTTCTTGGTCATAGGTCTCTTTAAAATGTATAAAATAGACAATATGCAAAATTATATCAACTTTCAATTATATTTTCATATATTTTAAGGCATAGAAACAGCTATGGAAAATGAAGGAAAACTCTAGAGAGAACCATTTCCCGCCAAAATTTTGACATTTTATATCTCAAAAATTCTTACGTGGTATGAAAGACAAAAGACCAACGTAATTTTCCCTTGTGATGTTGATTGGCATTGCATTCTAAGACATATTTATGATATCGCTATTTACGGAGATCATTTGAACAGTTCGAGTTTGTTTTTTTCAGAATTGTAAGTTATACCTGATTATGAGAGGAGAATACCAGTGTGCTACACTTCCTTATCTTTTACTTCCGGTTTCAGGGATGAAAGGTTACAGTTCACATTCTTCTGTAACATCTAAGTATTGCTAGGGTTTGTAGGTTTTCAGGATCTAAGTGATCTTTTAAGCTAACTAGATATAGCTGGGGTTAGCTTTTGCCACCACTTTGCATCCGTTGTCACTCCCACTATAGTCCGGCATAAAATTTTCAGCCAAAGATCTTCTCTGAACTACATTTTTTGTACTGTGCAAATTTGGTTATCCCTTTCGAAACGTTTTTAGCTCATCTGGCTTTGCAAGGGTGAGTCTTTGCCATCACGTTGCGTCTCAGGCGTCCGTCGGAAACTTTTTCAAAAATCTTCTCCTCTGAAACTGCTGGAGTGATTGCTTTTAAACTTCATAGTAATCATCTTCTATGAAATTTTCTCTACAAAAGGTACTTCGAATCACCAAAAACATTGGATAAAAAACCGAAAACACCACTGGAAAGTGCGTCTAGTCGGCCCCTTTTCCGTAAAATTTTCAAAATTTTTGCATGTTTTATCTTTTATTTCAAAAACTGGTTAGGTGTAAATTGGAAAAAATATTCAGCATATCAAGATCTACCTACCCTGTAGGAGTTATTTGCCGTTTTTAACCAATGTTCATTTATCCCCCAATACCATATGGTTAATGGATTATATGTCATGGTGTGTGTCTCTGCCTGCTTTTAGTATAAATCTTGGCAACTATGAAGGGTAGGGTAATAAATCTTTGCATGTGTCTAGGATAATCTCCCATCTTCCAAGAAAATTATGTCTTTTTGACCTATATTTTCCATTTGATTGCCATTCATTCAATTTTAGTTCCAAGTTCATATCTCAGTAACTGTACATGACGGATTCATCTTAATAAGCTTGCATCAGCATGCATCGGCATCCAGGCAAAATTAGATCACTTTGACCTACATTTTCTGCATGATTGACTTACATTCAGGTTTACATCCGAGTTTTTATCTCAGTAACGTACATGGTATGACCATTTAACCTTGCATGTAGATGCATCTTTGGTGGTAGGCCAGCTTCGAGCCAAAATAAGGCCACTTTGACCTATATCTTCAGCTTGATCAATTTACATTCAAGTTTTCGGATGAGTTCAAGTCTCAGTCATAGGTTTTAACTTATAGGAAGGACTATGTGGGAGATCTCCATCATAACAGTTTTTGTTTGTGGGAGATTTTGCGTGATCACCTTGAAAAGGCATTTTTTTTGTGAATAACACATAATTTTAAAAAGAAAATTGAGTTATTAGGCAAAACAATTATAGGGATAATTAGCTTAAACAAAATTAACTGCTTTGGATGCCCTCTATTGTCCTTGTGTAAATAATTGTTGTTAGTACATAAAAAGCAGTAAAATAAACATTTTTATATGAAAATAACATTTTTTTTTCTGAAAATATTGTATAATTTTGCAATTTTGGGAGATTGTGGTCTCTCACAAGGGAGAACTTTCTCAAGTGGGAGATTTGATGAGTTAGTGGGAGTATCCCTCAGAATGTCGGAGGGCTAACAAGTATTGTCTCAGTTACTATAGATATTAGGATCATCTAACGCATACATCCCTGATGGTAGGTCAGCATCCAGGCAAAATTGGGTCACTGTGACAATGTGCCATATAATGAGGCGAACATTGATGTTTAATTTTTTTGCAGAGTCTGATGGTTTCCAGGTGAGCGATACAGGCTCAGGTGAACCTCTGGTTTATTATTATTCTCACTAACAGCATTGTTATTCCCTTCCCCAGTGGAGTTTGGAGGGGATATAACATCTCGTCAGTCCGCCCGAGTGTCCGTTCGTTCGTTCCACCTCAGTTTAAGGTTTGTGTTGAGGTTCATATCCGAAAAAAGACATGTGGCACATCAATCAGCTTTGGTCAGTGGATGCGTCTTGGAGAGTGATTCCACTTCAAATGATAATTGGGTCACTCTGACCTACATTTTATGCTTCAATGACTCATGTTAAAGTTTGCGATAAAGTTCATACCTAAGATACTACATGTGGCACATCAATCATCTTTGGTCGATGGATGCATCTTGGAAAGTGATATGCTGCTTTTGATAATCAATATTGAAACTTAGCCTGATTTTTACAATTTTATTGCTTTAGGCAAGAGGAATAGCCATCGTTTCTGACTGCTCCTATCTCGTTAACATTTTGTGTTGGGTTTAATTCTTTTATTATAAATGTGTAGAATTGATGTTGCTTAAATCTTACCCCCTGTATATATTTTTTTCTGTTTGTTTTCAAATTTATATTTTATTTTCTTTCATATTTTGACTGCTTAAAGGTAGATAGATGCTGCTATTTTCACCGATGAAATTTGATATCGGCACTACTGAAGACCCTATACTACCAAGTGTTGTCCATTCATATTTAAAGGTGGTTAAAACAGCCACCTTTATTTTCAAAACATCCACCTTCACTAGTGGCAGATAGTTGTTTGAGATAATTTCAACTAATACAAATGCTAAAGCCTGCTACCATTGGGAGTTTTGATTTTGATGTTTCTTCCGTAGTGCGACAGTGTTTTACCAGCAGACTAGGCTCCTTGAGCTAGCCTACAATTTAGCGGCGAGCACACCTTGACACATCTTTCAAAATTACGTATTGTTCCCCCATTTTTCTTCTCAAGATTGTGGTCATGGAGTTAGTAGTCTACCTGTATGGGTTTTATTCGTATGTTTATTGTACTATAGGGAAACGGCACAGAGAAAGGGGAGGTTTGGGTACCCATAAACCGGTTTAACCCTACCGCTGGCTTTTGCTAGTGCCGGTACCAAGTCCGGCTGTCCCGAGTTCCTATCGTTGTTTACGTTTGTCTTTTGTATTTTTATTGT
>MJUU01047562.1:0-18647 GCA_002080025.1 Modiolus philippinarum | reverse complement strand
ACATTGGAAGACGAATGCTGAAGCTTTATCAGACTACCGACTTTGATTCAACACCATGACTATATACACCAGACATGCAACTATGTCGTGTGCAAGAAATAAGCTTAATACCAGGGACATGGACAAAGGTCATATGCACCTGGCTTCAACACCATCCAAAGGCCAAATACTCAAAGTATTGGATGACACAGGCAACAAGAAATCTGTTGATGAGTAGATGTATGAACCAGTAATTAATTTCTCAATAGACAACATTGAAAAGAATACTATGCCTAACCATGTTTAGAAGTAAGATGTTCTAGCAAAATCATTCCATCAATTGCTTCATACAAGCCTTAAGAGATTTCTTTTCTGAAAGATGAAATTCTCTTACGTAGAACCAGAGTTCATAGAGAGGAGAAAGATCAACTTGTCTTGCCTACATCCAAATAACGGCAGTTTGGAGGTACCTCTACAAAGAAATTGGTCATCATGATCTAGACAGTATTGCATCATTAGACAAAGATCGTTACGTTTGAACCGATATGCATACAGAAATAGGAATGAATTCACCATTGTCCATGCTACCCAAAAAGAATAAAACTATCCACCTGAAAGAAAGCCAACCACGAGAATCTGACACGTACAGGAAACCGTTTGCATGGACTCTCTGTCATGAGAGCCATCAAAAGGGAATAACACTACTTTCCAGTAATAACGTTTCACTTCAGCCGTAAAGCACATGCTATAAAGACGAAGAAATTTTAGTCAGCAAACAATACCACCACGGGGTTGGGGGTTAGTGGAGTTGGGGGGGGGGGGGGGGGGGTGTAACTTAACTTATTTTGATACGGGTGTGCAGACAGTAAAATTCAAACCAACCCTTTTCATACGTGAGCGTGAAATTGGAGGCCCTTTCATATATTTTATGAGATTTTGCAACCTATTCATATATTTTTGTAAAGATTTTAGGGATATAATGTCATTTTGCTTATCTGAAGATTAAAGATTAATTGACGACTTTCGAGTTTCCGGAGTTACCTCCCCTGTTTAAAAAATAAGCGGCTATCGAGGATATTTTTAACATAGGATATAACGGGAGGGTTGCAGAAAAAACCCTATTACTTCGGTTAAGAGAAAGTCTAGGTCAAATATTTTGGATATGATGTTAATACAGCCTCGAAGTATAATCCAACATAATTTTCATGACGCTCACCCTTACAGGTAAGTTACAGGTAGATATTAATTGCACTTGGAATTAACAGGATGTGACGGTGACTTAATAAACAACTGTTGGAAAGCCACAAAAAGTAGTTGATAAATAGCCAAGGGTTAATATTATACAAAATATGAATATATGAGAATATCCAGAAAATAAAAATAGATAAAACCAGTAAGGGAATACACACTAAAACTGTTAGCGAAAAGGACACTGAAAAGGACGACTTTTACTTTAAAACAGAAACGGAAAAATTACAACTCAAAAATAACATACAAAAAAAAAAAATGAAAAATAGAACATTCAATTAATAAAAATTTAATTTAAAAATTACATTTAAGGAGGTTTGCTCCTCGTGTTTTTGGATTTTTGACAGATTTTCGGAATCCTCTGGTTTTATCCATCCAAACGCATTATAATTTTTTACCCATTGACCCACTTATTTTTCTCTATAATTTCACTTTATACATCTTTGTGAGCGTTCTGTAAAAATATCATCGAATTCTATTTATTCTGTCACATTCATTCATAGTCAGACCTTGTTAATATAAATCCTATGAAAAATCAGAGAAGTTCGGTTTCCCGCCAAATTTTCAATCACTTAAATCTCAAAAACTAAATCATCAACCTATCAATTTTTCCGCTTAAATTGTTTCTTTTTTGATTTTTTAACAAAAAATCATGATTATTTGAAATTCTATTTATTTTCAAATGTAGTACCGAACCCCCTTAAAAGATATACCTAAATAAATAGCGAGGGACCAATACACAAAAACGAAAAGCACTTCAAAAACGATGTATTCAAAAATTGCAAAATAATCAAATAACCCGATTTTCTGAACATAATCAGATCTATATCTCTACGTGCATATCTCAAACCAATACACACCGTAGGTTGACACGAAAAGCTAGCAAACTACGATAAAATGCCGAGTGGTCACATTTAGAATTGTTTGTGATGGTTCGCAATAAAATGTAACTAAACATTATTTAACGAGACAACAAAACAATACATAAAAGAGGCTTTTTATTCTTATGCTAAAAATTTATAAAATTGTTACACTCTTGGGAAATATGTAACTTTTTTTCCTGGATTTTGACCGGCTTTGCATTAATTCTTGTGTATTGCTTTCATGCAGAAGACACGAAATTTATCGTTTGGTAAAAACTATAAAGTATGTGTTTCTAAATTGATTGATTGTCTGTTGAATACCGTTTTGTGTGCATCGGTGTTCCTTGTGTACATTGTCATACAGCTTTAAGCTTACCTTTTGTGTGTATTGCTTTGGGATAAATTTTATGTGATTCATTCGGGTTCTGTTTACTACCCCGATTTATAATTTTACACTTTTTAAAAATACTTTAATTGGAGTGCCTTTAAACTACTGTTTTCTTTCATTTTAAATATTTATTTCCAGAATTTTCGCGGGTGTGTATTGGTGCTTCGCTTTTCATCTTATGTAAATCATCATTATTTTTTTGTTTTGTATGTTTGTATTTTTTATTCTTCTCATGATTTTTTGCTTTTTATTCATTGCATTTTTTATGTTTTAAGCACCAGGTCTAATCGTCCTTTTCACTCATTCTCATTAATCCTATTGTCTTTTTGTTGTGTATTCCCTTAATTACTGTTTTATTTTTTCCTTCACTTTTTATTGGACATTCTATTGTATTAATGGTATAATATTAACCCTTGACTGTTGTGGCTCTCGTTTAGATGTTTATTGAGTCATCGTCACATCCTGTTATCTCAAATGCAATTAGCATGTACCTGCAATAGCTTACCTGTAAAGGTGAGCGTTATGAAAGTATGTGTGATTGTACCCTGGGGTTGTATCAACATCATACCAAAGTGATTTGACCCAGACTTTCTCCAACCGATGTTTAAGTATTTTTTCTGCAACCCTCCCTCTATATTCTGTGTTAAAAGTTACCATCGATAGCCGCTTATTTTTAATCGGAGGAAGTAACTTCAGAAACTCGAAATGGGTCAATTTTGTGGTTATATATTGGATCAAGGACGTATTATTTCTCAATATACGTCCTTGATTGGATGTTGAAATTTGCAGCCTTATAATATGTCCGAAATGGAAATTTAGTCCTATTGATTTATTTCTTCTGATATTTCTTGACCTTATATATTTCAGACGTGAAAAACATACCCTTTTGGGCCGCACATCCGTACCTACCTTTATATTGGAAGATATCCTGGTGATTACCACACAATCATGTCGTTTATTCGGGTTTTTCTCAGAGAAAACATACGGACAAAGGAGGAAATTTTGAAAGTAGACGTCAAGAAGAACTTAGCCAGCTTACGTTAATAAAGAAGTCAAGCACGACCACTTACCATTCAACAATACGATGGTTTAACAGAACATATTTTGACCTCTACAGAACAACCAGAAGAGTAATCGGAAACAATACCATGGCCCATTTGTCAATTGTAAAAGGCAAAAGACAATATAATATTCACTGTTTGAATCAATGTTTGGACGAAATCCCCGACTGTCAATCGACACTGTATCCAGAGTTAAGGGTACCGCCGATGAAAAAAAGTTTGGGAAGAGTCTCATGATATCGTTAAGGAACTAACAGAGAAATCCCAGTCCCAACAGATGCAATTTTACGGTGAGAATGTAAAGAAAGCATTGTTATACCAAGAACGAAGATGCTGATTAAAATCTTTGCAGTTGAGGAAATACAGGCTGTACAATCGTTAGAAAAATGATCAAAATGTCATTACCAACTAAAAGCATATACCTGCATATCCGTTTGGACGTCCAAAGGGATTATTTGGTGATAGAAGAACAGCAACTTGTTACTTTCTTTATTTCCATCGCCATGAAAAACAGAAACCTTAGTTACCCAAGTTTAAAAAAGCTAAGACAAAGAAAAGAAAGACAATCTGTTCCACGATTGACAGGGAGCGAGCCTTCAGCAAGGAATCCTGAGGTTGGTACCGAATAAGAATCTAAGGATCAGCGTTAGGACGAGTCATACATCGATTTTACACACCAACCCTACTGGGAATTCTGGTATCAAGACTGATAATGGTTGGAAAACTGAATGCTAGTAGCCGATGTTAAACAATCACTGCTAGATAGAAATCTGGATGACTATGATTAGTATATAACTGGATATATGTAGTACGCCCTCAGAGATCCAGTTGAAATAGAACCTGATGGCACATAAGCCTAAACTACAGCAGAAGAATCAAATAAATATGAGAATAATTAGTCTGATTATAATGAACAACACAAGACTTGAGATACCAAGAAGAAAACCAACAGAAACAAGAGGGTACAATGAGCTTGTTTTGTAGGCAATCTGACCCAAGGACTGATTGGCTGACAAGAGAAAAATTAGTACAGGATGATATTCACTAAAACTTCTCAGAGGATCAGAGAACAAGTTAGTTCATGCTTTGTGGAATACGAGGCAGATTAAAGGACATAACTTTTCTATGTACACAACTATTTTTTACCAATTTGGTTTTAAGGTCTTTTCCTCTGGTTATAATTAAATCTATATTAACTTTAGTTTTATAAATTAGATTGCAACCAATTTTTTGATTGATATTATTGGGCAGGATGCCATGGCATTCGCAATCTATATCTTTGATATTTTATTTTAAGTATGCGTCTGGTTAGATTTTATAGGTCACTGGTGGTCTTGTGACTGAGAAATTTGACTTTTAATTTATTGCCATTGCTTTTATCTTCAGTTTATTTTGGATATTAAGAAGCCACATATTCCACATGGCTTTTGACTATTTGTGACATTGGAACAAGTTATTAACTTGAGGAGCATCCTATTCATATATTTTTCGCCGACCTGCAAAATGTTTCGGTCGTTTTATAATATGACACTCCCGTGGGCGTCTGTGGACAACATAACTGTGGTTGCAGTGTATGGATCGCCCTAAAATCTTAAAATGTTCCTTCGCATTTAGGTTCTTGGGCCCAAGTGACAAAATGAGTATTTTTACAAAATTGTATACAGTTAGGTTAATTTTTTTATTCTACTGAAGTGTTGTTTATTTTTTTCTTTTTGCTTTTATTTGTTTTATGTGATCAATTTTGTTCATGAAAAATAAGAAATAAGAGACCTAAAGGTCACCAAATAAAAACAATTGTCATTTTTTCTGTAGGTTTTTCTCATAACATTTTAAAATAATAAAATACCGCAGTTACTATAAATTTAGTTTCTGTCATTTCGAAAAATAATGTTTCTTCAGTGCAGATCAAATTATAATATTTGGAAGACAATAACCCATAATTTAATCATCTAAATTCATTTTTCTTTGTCTGATTTTGTTTATGTTGATTGAGGCCTAGCTTCAATAATATCTACTTTACATTTTACCAATATAATAATTATTTAGACCCTATGGTGTAATTTTTTATAATAGTTTTGAATTCAAACTATTGAAAATAAATACCCCCGCAATCCCATTTGATTCCAGAAATTCAAAATCAATCAAAACGAATTCTGAAATAAAAGGTGCACATTTACATTATGTCAAAAAGACTGTGTAAAAGATTCATGAAAATCTTTTTAGTGGTCCAGGAGGAGTAACGGATAAGTGATGGGTACAGTGCTTGTGAAATAATGGGTAAGTCCATGTTTTGCTATGGGCAACCTTAAAAATCAATCAAATCAAATTCTGAAATATGAGGTGCACATCTACATTATGTTACAAAGACTGTGTTGAAAAAAAATATCTAAATTTATGTAAATTCTAAAACTGAAGGATTAACTCCCTCCATCGTAGTTCATGTTCATTTACTCCATATCCTTTTGTAAAATATGTGTTGAAGTTTCATGAAAATCTATTTGGAGGTTCAGGAGGAGTATCGGATAAGTGATGGGTACCCACTTGTAATGTAATGGCCAAGTCCATGTTTGGCTATGAAAAACCCCCAAAACCAATCAAATCAAATTCTGAAATAGGAGGTCCACATCTACGTTATGTTTTAAAGACTGTGTCAAAGTTTCATAAAAATCTTTTAAATGCTTCAGGAGGAGTAGCGGATAAGAGATCGTACCCACTTCTGATATAATGGCTAAGTCCATGTTTTTCTATGGGAAACCCCCAAAATCAATCTAATCAAATTCTGAAATAGTAGGCGCATATCTACATTATTAAAATTTCATGAAAATCTCTTCAGTGGTTCTGGAGGTGTAGCGGATAAAAAATGGGTACACACTTGTAATCCAATGGCTAAGTCGATGTTTTGCTATGGGAAACCCCAAAAATCAATCAAATCAAATTCTGAAATAGGAGGTACACATCTACATTATGTCATAATGACTGTGTTAAAGTTTCATGAAAATCTCTTCAGTGGTTTAGGAGGAGTAACGGATAAGAGACGGACGAACGGAAGGACAGACGGACAACCCCATCACTTTATACCCCACTTTTCAAGCGGATGTTTAATAACTCCAAAATAAAATTCCCAACAAATTCAATATTATGGGGGGAATAAATTTATGTTTTTGTATGTTTGTTAAATGTTTGCAACTAATTGTTAAAGTATAGTTGCTAGTTTGAATTAAGAAAACATAAATCTTTTAGTGTTTCAGAAAATTTATCAAAATTGAAATTATATTTTGAAATTTTAGAAATAAAGTTAATATTTTGTACGAAACATTTGCTGTTAGTCCTCGAGGGTATTCACCACTCCAGTAGTCAGTACTTTCGTGCTGACCTAAAAGCCGATTCTATTTAGAAACTTGCAACATTAACATTTTTGTGACTTTTACTGAAACTAAAGAGTATCTCCCTCTTGCACCCTTTTTCCTTAGATTATTTTGGCTTTTCGTTTTTTATGCTCCCAGATCGAGGATCGGGGGCATATTGTTTTTGTCCTGTCTGTCTGTCTGTTTGTCTGTTTGTCTGCGCGTCCGAAACTTAAACCTTGGCTATAACTTTTGAACTATATAAGGTAGACTTTTGATACTTAGCAAGTGTATAGGTCTAGTCAAGAGGAACATAAATATGCAAAAAAAAAATTAGGTCAAAGGTCAAAGGTCAAGGTCATAGGGATCAAAAAGGGGTAAAAATCGGAATCTTGGGGCATATGTAGTGTTTCACAAACACATCTTGTTTTTATTTGTTCTCTATAAGATTTTACAAAGTTTTGGTTTATGGTCTTCCAAATGCCCCGATTTGATCTGCAATGAAGAGACATGAGTTGTCGAAATTTTACAGTGCAGGAATAAACTTCCCAATTACTTAGGATTTATGTTAGTTGCTATTGCAAAAATGTTAAATTTGTTTTAACTTTTCAAAAAAAAAAAAAAAAAAATTATTGACTTTTTTTTTATTGGACTTTTTCAAAAAAACTAATATAGTTGGAACCAAATCTTACTTCCGAAACCTTATTGCGAATTTAGAGGCTATATTCAAAAATTTTACAGCTTGTTAAAGATGTAATAGTCTGCTTCGCATGCCTCATGTCATAAAGTCGTATTCAAATAGTCATAAAGTCGTATTCAAATAGAAAAAAAAGAAGGGAAACGGGGGAATGTGTGAAAGAGACAACGACCCAAAGGGGAATAATAACAACTCAAAGCCACCACAAGATCTTCAATGAATGGTGAAAAAACCCAACCCCCAACGGCAGGTCGGAGTCGGCCCCTGAAAAGCCTATAATTTATACCAATATAACAATACCAAAGCTTATATTTAGCTACCACAATAGATTTATGTTCGATAAATCTATGAAATAAAAATGTTTAATTTTAGTTTAAATGAGAAGTTTTCTCTGAATAAGAAGACTTTAGAAAAGCAAGACACAGTATCTTAAACTTGAAAACATTATGTGTCAAAATTTATCTTTACCGCTTGAACTAATTCAGAAAAGACTTTTTATTGTTTAATTTGCTTCGAGCCATTTAAGAATAACAGTGATTTTTCACTTTTACTTGGCACTGGTTACCCCAATTGCCACCTATTAACAAATAGATAGATTATGCAATAACTGATTTTTCTATCAATTTTCATGAGTATATATCTATCTTTTTGTAGGCATATCAGTAAAGAATCAGGTTAGATAACTCTCCGGACAAAAATCTGTGACCTTTTGTTTGAGTTGATATTTTACTGTGAAATAATGTATTTAAATGTTTGATATAAGTAAAATATTTAATTTAGGAATGTAAACATTCTTTCTGCACAATGTTTATGTATTTAACATTTGGATATAAAAAATGCCAGATTTTTAAACATTTCATATAATGGTAATTTTCTATAAAACCGCATTTTCAGTATGTTAACTTGGGAACCACTAAAACCCATCTAGCATATGGAAGATTTATACTTCACACTGCAGTGCAAATTTCATTACAATCGGACCTATGGAATGTTTTGGCTTTACTGTTAAAAATGTAATTTTTTGTAGTTTTTGCTCGCAGTCTTTTGATTTTGACACGAGTTATGCTCCTTTGGCCACAAGTCTTTAGTTTTTGCCACTTTGAATGTGCTGCCATCTGGCGTTAATTGATATACCTACTTTTTGGGAGCAATTAATTTTTGAAATATGGACTTTTGGGCTAAATGCAAAGGTAAATTCAATTTGTATCACGAGTTGTCGCGCGTTGGTCGAATTTTTTCAATTGTTGCTGTTATAATTGATATTGCTATTAAATTTCATCTTGTGGATGAATGGTACTGTTGCCAAGAAGCATTATTATAATACTTTATCCAAAAGTTCGCTCTGAAAAAATGCATCGGATGGGCATACGACAATTTACCCGAATTTTTATCCGAAATGCTAAGGTGAAAGCCAAAAAAAAAAGATAAATAGATAAATAAATAAATAAATAAAAAAGCAAGTGACTATCTACATGTCTCAAGATGTGTATGTTTTTCAGTCCTTTTTTGTGATATACTATGTTTTTAGTTTTGTCTTTGATACTTCATCAGCTTATTTTAAATTAAGAAGAAATTAGTTTTGGCAGAAAAAGACATATAATGTCAGAATTATAGAGTTATATATTATAGAGGAATATTTACAAATTTTGTTTTAAGAAAACAGTTTGCGTAGATTATCGATTCTAGAGCCACAATGAATTCTTTTTAGAGTTCAAAATGTCGAGAAGAAAAGTAATCAGGTCAAGAGAATGAAAGTGACACCAAAATTACCTAACAGAATTGACAAGAGCCGGATCTTGCAAATATGGTCATTAAGAAAATTTATATATCTTCAGTGCAGATCAAATCAAAATATTCAGAAGAACAAAAACCAAAAATTGTAAAATCTGAAAGAGCACAAACTGGTTATAGGGCCTGTAAGTCTCCTACTATTTTGGCACTTCCGGGATCAAAAATTGTACCCGGAAGTTACATTTTAAGCAAAGATATATGACGTCTCAAACAAAAATTTGAGCGTCACAATCCTTTGACGTCATGTTTTGGCGGGAAACGTTTTCAAATTGCCTGTTTATCGTAGGTTCTCGTTAGTCACATGACGAGACTTACAGACCCTATACAACAATAATGTTATTTTATTTATTCCTAATAAACCAACTATAAAGACATGGAGAGGAACTATGATTCTGATGAATATTTTTACGCTCATTTTTGTGACAGAAAGGTTAATCATCTGTCAATCCATGATCATAACCGTAAAACATTTTTGAGATTTTTGAGATAGTTAAGGAGGCTCACTCCTGAAGTTGTTTATATCAAGGATTTCTTTAAACCTATTTTAATTTACTAAGCATTGTGCACTAAATGAAATGGTAAAAAGAAATATATAGGCCCGTGTGCTTTTTACCGAGATACAAGTCATTAAAAAATTTGGCGGGAAATGGATTTCTCTGGATTTTCCCTTAATTTAGCATTAGAATTATTTTTTGTCTAACGGCTAAGAAGTTATATAAAGAATTTTATGAAAACTTGTCAGTTGTCTTAATTTGACCCATAGAACATATTCATGAAATAAAAAGTGGGGGTCCGTGTGCAAAATTTTTTAAGCCATTGAACTGGACAAAACCAGATGAGTTCTGAAATCTGACACAAAAATAAAAAATGTGAAGAGTGAGCCATCTTTATAGGTACTCTAAACGAAAAATCGTTTCAGCGAATTTTATATAATTGATGTTTTATCTCTTTCCATTTCATAAATATATGTTAATGACAGTGAGCATGTAGATGCATGTTAGGTGTCTTCCTTAAATTACAACCTGTACTTTTCAACTGCAAAGTTTCAAATAGATTCACAATTTTATTCATAAAATGTCCGTTCCAAGTCGGGAATATGACGGCTTGCCGAAAATGTTCAGTGTCGGATTGTGTTTCCTTGATTCAGTTGAATGTTATACGGATTTTCCTTACTGGTCTCTTCCTTTGATCGATTCGGACTTTTGTTGTCACTTTTATTCATAAATGCACGTAAGCGCACAACAATTTTAACTTTTACTTGTTTTCGCATTTTCCTTGAATTTTCGTCGTAGTAAATCTCAATTAGTAGTCAAAGCGCCCTATTCCAAACGATTTTCCCCTTAGCTCTCAATAGGAAAGGTGAATGTGAAGAAAAAAAATCCAGTAGTGGACAAAATGTAATTATTTAAAGATGTAAATTTATCATCAACATGAATTGTTTGGAGATTAAAAGTTCAATTTCTTATTATTGAAGCATATACTATCTTTTTGCATCGTTAATTTCGTTGAATTCGAACATTCGATTTTTTCGTACGAGTACTGCAAACAACATAATAGAAACAAGATGCAATTATAAATTCAATTTGTGAATAAGTCCAAAGAAGATTGTTTGTACTGACAAAATAAATAAAAGGACTGAACACACACTAATACTGCCGTACAGAATGCTTATTTTGTGTTTCACAAAAAGCTAATCACTGTTTACCTGCGTTACGTGGGAACATTCTATATACTTGACAGCCCCAACCTCTGATGCAAGTTCCTATCCAAGAATTTTAGAGATAGGATTTAGCTTATTACGTGATAGAAGTTTTAAGGTGGAAGTATCTTCCCGCAAATGGGCATGTGTCCCGACAAGTATAAATGGCACATCCTGGGAATGGTGCGTTACTTCAGGTATCCACTGCAGAAAAAAAAATCTAGTGTCAAAATTGTTTGTGCTTTTAGAAGTTCATATCACACATGTAATCTGGAAAGTTAAAGTTCATGATTAATTTAATGACAATATTGTACTTATACTCTTGGTCATAAATATGGAATATTCATAATTTCTGAGCCAGAATTTGAAGTTCGGAAGCATTACATGCATTAAGCACAACATGTGGATGGAAGTATAATATTTAACGGTACTTACTATAATTATTTTAGTAGAGTTAATTAGCGACTCATTAGCTTCTATAGTAAATTATCAAACAAAACCAATTTTGACAACTAAAATCTGAGTAATTCGAGTTATCATATTTTTACCCTGGACAACTGATTTTTTTTTTTGGGGGGGGGGGGGGGGGCAATTCAATTGTCATGACGTGAAACGGAAATTGTCAGTTGTTAACATGACATAAGCTTGCTGAAACGGGGCAAAGTGTTAGTCCATGAAATGAAACTTAATGAACAATTTATGAAACTAACCTTTACTGTAATTCATTGCACAAAACATACATCGGAATCCCAGTAAACATACTAAACGAACAGGCAGCTGAGTTTAACATGTACCAGATTTACGCTAAATATCTAAGTTTTTGCAATGTAATCCTGAAGCCCTGTATTGTTACATATATTTGCCTATAAGTTTTGCTAAATGTGAGAACACTGTAAGGCCACAAAATGAAACATGTTCATAGAATTTACAACAATTAAAAATTATCAAAACACGCCTCACCCTTTAAACATTTGCAAAATGTATATTACTCGATAAGAGAAATTTAATAATCAACTTGCTCTCGTTTCAGAAAGAACCCCTTACCTTTTCTTTGACATTTTTAAAAGAAGTTGGAGACTTACCTTCTGTTTGACATTTTCAAAAGAAGTTGGTGAGACTACAGAGAAACAAACAAGGAAAACATCTGTCTGTGGATAATGCATCGGACGTAATCTATCATAATCCTCAAGCCCAGCTGTATCAAACAATCCCATTAGACAGGATTCGTCATTTACCATTAAAGTCACCATAAAATTAGATTCCTGGAAATATTTTTTAAAAATGCAATATTTTTTTTTGTTTGCCTTTTTGAATATTCGATATATCCCATAAACTGGGGTAATATTAATAAAGACTCCACAGCTCTCTGAGAGCCCAGAACCCATTTAGTGGAGCCCTAGTTTTGGAGCCCGGGTCCAAACGTACAAAAAAGGTTGGAGTCTGCAGTCTAGATCGTGATATTCCCAAAATATACAAATATTTCAACATTGAACGCTAAAATTCATACTGAATATTTTCCTAATGCAAAGATATCTCTTCTGAAAAAGTCTTGTCTCCTTGTAAACTATCTTCCTGAACTGATCCAATTTTGTATTTTTTTTTACCATATTCCTAGTGCAACGTTATTTCCTCTCCTGGTTTTGCCTTTTCTTTCCCTTCCTTGTTTTGCCGTTTTTTGCTGTCTTTCGTCTTTCTCTAATCATTACTAGTAATCATTTTCTCGGGTCAAAAATGGCCTTTTGACGTTTGCTGTTCATTTGGTCGTCTTTCTACGGCCTATTATCATTTTGCTGTCAATTTTATAATCTTTTTCGTGAAAACTATGCCCCGACCATGGTTTGCTGTCAATCTTTGTACTAACTTGTGTAAAAATTTTGGCTCTTCAATTTTCGAGTTAAATTTGTTTATGTTTGTATACGATCCTGCATCCACGAGGTGTAAGCATGCTGTTGAAGGCCTCATGGTGACCTCAAGATGAAGATGAGAACCGAGCCACCAGTCTAAATAGAAGTGACAACAAATGTCCGAATCGATCAAAGGGAGCGACCAGTAAGAAAATCCTTATAACATTCGACTGAATCAGGGGAACACGATCCAACACAGAACATTTTTGGCAAGCCATCATATTCCCGACTTGGGACGGACATTTTATGAATAAAATGGTGGGTTAAACCCGGTTTAATGATGCATCAACCTCCCGCTTATATGACGACTAACGAACAATAAAACGAACAATCCAAGGACAATTTACATCTCCTTCTTATAAGACATCCGCCTTGTTGAACATGTCAACTCCAGTAGTAAAGTCAATCCGGTAGAGAAAAAACAAACTTAGTAGCAAAGAGAAAGATCTGTTGTAATCTGAGAGACAGATATTCCATAGCGGTCTACAAGATCGTGATGTCGACCGTAAAACTTCTATAGTGATGACTTCAAGCCATGGGTAACATAACCTTGCTTAAGTAGCCTATTTATAAGCAACCGAGCTCTATCAAGGTGGTCACTGAAGAACAGCAATAAATGCATTGTCCCTTTGCTTGGTTCTATCGTGAATTTATAGAGACTTTTTGTTATGTGCATTTACTCAATATCCTTCAATTGTTTATTTAAGACTGTACTTTGTCTATCCTGCAGTGTTGAGTCCGTAAAAAGAATCCCCTCGCGAGATATGTATGCTCTCTCTATATTTCAGTTATGGTGTACTTGTTCGTGAGAGAGTATATCATATCGAAATACTATAACACTTTTTGATTTTATTATTTTTATAATTCAAAATATTATTCTGATCACCTGTTAATTGTGCCCACATCTCTCTATTTTATAATACCAAGTTTTCTTAAAATTGTTGATGATCCCGCATCCATGACCAGAAAAGACATGGATGTAGCGTTGTTCGACATTTAGTAAAGAATTCCGCCCAAACAAGTGCTGGGGCCGTCTTGAACTTACTATGAGGTATGAGTAAAGTTCATCGCTGAAGGCCTCATGGCGACTTCAAGGTGAAGAACAACAATGAAAGCGTTGTTCATTTGCTTGTTTCTACCATGTATTTATAGAGACTTTGTCTCATGTGCATTTAGTCCATCATATCGATTCATTATTTTTTTCATTGTCCTTACTGCAAGTCTATTATTATCCTATTGTCAAAATCTGGCACTAACAGGTTTTCCTGTAAATGTGTTTTCTTTATATTGTAAAATTCTGACATTATCTTGTTTAATTGTGAATTTTATTTACCTAATAAAGCTATGGTCTTATCTGGTATTTGCTGGTTTTCCAAATATTTCTATAGAATAATTTTCGAAGTTTTTGCCATTTCCAAGATGGCTGGCATTTTACATTTAAAAATTGACGATTCAATATCTCCAGAACTGCTCTTTAGAATTTTTGCATATGAGTTTTTAATATCAATTAGATAAAGGGAAGGAATCATTTAAAAAAAATCAAAAGGCTGCAATTCCGAAGACAGCTGCCAAATTCATAAAAATACAACTTTGTCTGATTCCTACAAAATTTGATTTCTGGGTAGATTTCAAGGCTGCAAATGAGTTTGATACCAAAGTTACTGAGAATTTAGTTTTGAATCATCGAATTATTGTCTGGATGTGACATCGGCTATTTCTTGCAAAAACAAAACTTGTTTTCATTTTGTTTTTCTTTTTATCCGTTATCTAAATCTTGTGCTGTGTATATCATTTTTGCACAGAAAAAAAACTTTCATTTTGAACTTTTATCATTTTGTCTCGCGATAGTCTTAAAAATGGGGTATACCTAGTATTTTGCAAACACAATTATGGGTTGTCGTGCGAAATACCAGGTATATAGCACGAAAACTAGAGTTTCCTTATAAGTATACATAGAATTTAGCGAAATACCTGTTATTTCGCACGAAAACTGGAGTTTCGGATCGAAATAAAAAAATTGAACTATTTTATTCATACGAATATTACAGTACCGGAAATTTGAGTTTAATAGAACATACTAATTATAGTTTTAGCCATTGAGAAACGAATGAAAAACGGAAATCACTAAAAGGTGTTTTAAGCTCATCCAATCAGTAACAGAAACCGCTATTCAGAGATTAATTCAACCAATCAAAGTGTTATCCTGTTTACGTTATAGCTTAAAATTCTTTTTTAGGCCAGCTTTCGTAAAATTATTTATTATATATTTTAGTATCATAAGGTAGCAATGAATAAAGTGTTACTTGTCATTATTTTCAAATGCAAACGAACAACAGATTCGCGAGTCATTGGAGAATTCGACCCTCTATGCACAGTTGTAAACATCAAATAGAAAAAAGAAGGGAAACGGGGAATGTGTCAAAGAGACAACGACCCAAAGGGGAGTAATAACAACTCAAAGCCACCATAAGATCTTCAATGAACGGTGAGAAAACCCCACACCCAACGGTAGGTCGGAGTCGGCCCCTGAATAAAGAGTAATCAAGTTCAGCGAAATAAACATCATCCTAGACTCCTACATGTATAGACATAAAGTAAACTAACTAGAAAAAAGACAAGACACACAAAGGCTTAATAAATTTCCTGACTTAGGACAGGCGCAAACCTGCTGCGGTGGGGTAGTTTTATTGGGCCCAAACCTTCCCCCTTCAGCCAAAGTATTTTTTCATATAATTCATCTTCTCTCGTTTTTACCTTTTCACGGTTTGAGATATATACATTACAGAAAAACGGGTCACTAAACCATTAATGCCGGAAACAAATGTCTTATGTTTGTAATATTAAATTATCATATCCTTTCAAAGCAGTTTTGACCATTTCATGAATTTTAGAATAAATTAGACTTAAAAGTAAGATTTGTAGCCTGCGGTTTAAACTCAATCAATAAAAATTACCAAAACAATTCAGTTTTTTTGATAATTCTAAATTCACAGTAACTTCAGTATTTGGTTATTTAATTCATCTATCTTTTATATGTTGCGATGAATCAAATTTCATGAATTTAAGCATTCAAAAGGTTTGAAAGCTCGATCTTTAAATATTTATTATACAATAGTTTTGTACTCTGCGGTATGCAAATTTCATGAATTTGAACAGAAAAAAAGGAATTAAGCCAAGGTTTATTAGACATACTCTTCCAAATGACAAAAAAATAATGTAGTTACTTGGAAAATTGTACTTCATAAAACCCTTAGAAGGAGGTTATACGTTGCGTTCTACAAATTGCATGAATTTTAGCATACCTCCGGTATTAAATCAAGATGTTTTGTCTGCAATTTAATTTCAATCTTTAAATATGACCAAAACAATTGGTTATTTAAAAAAATGTTTCATCATATTCTTTAACAGGTTTTTTATATGTTTCAATATACTAATTTGATTTTTTTTAGCAAAAATGATGTATTAAAACTTATCTTTGTTTGTTCGCATTTTAAAATGTTTCTTCAAAATGTCAAAAATAATTCATTTAAAAAACTGTATAATATCCTTTCGAAGGAGTTTATATGTTATACAAATTTCATGATTTTTACCATTTATAATTGTTTAAACGAAGTGCTTATCGGCAATAATCTCAGCACATCTTGGTGATAATACCGTTTGTCTGTTCGTCGTTAAGGCATACTTTTTTAACGCTAAATCGCTCTTTCAGTTTTTGCTTTATTATAGATATAATACAAACTTTAAGTTTTTGACATTTGTCATTGTTAAAACAAAGGGTCCTAAAATTTCTATTCTCAGGAATTTGGCTTGCGAAACAGAGTCAAACAATAATGGAGTCAAGGTTTTATTTGGTTGCAGAATTGTTGAATAAAGATACCTATACACCGATTGCGCATTTGCGGGATCGCTCATTATTTTAGCCAAACAAGGAGTAATCTGGTACAAAACTGGTTCCAAGACGCTGATAGACAATGATAGTAATGTCTTCATTTCCATTCTAGTTTCGTTTTTTGTGGGTTGGAAATGTTCCTCGTGGATTTCTTTGTTAGTTGAAAACGATTTTTTACCCATATGTTGAATAACAATGTAAGATTCGTTGGTAGAAAATATCTGTCCCTTGCTCCAACGTTGGATCACGTCATTTTTCCTCCGGTTGACCCCAGATGACCTCGTCTAAATGACGAGTCAAATCCGGATTGGAAAAGATGTGCAACCCATGTATTGAGATACCTAAAGAGACCCAAGACATAAATGGAAGCTCTCTAGACTTTTCACTGACTTTGCATTAAGACAATAATTGTTTTAAATGCAATGAAGGAATATCAAGAATTTTATCAAATTTTGTCATAAGTCTAAAAGATCTGCCGTTGGTTGTGGGGTTTCCTCACCGTTCATTGAAGATTTTATTGTGGCTTTGAGTTGTTATTACTACCCTTTGGGTCGTTGTCTCCTTGACACATTCCCCGTTTCCCTTCTTTTTTTCCAATCATATATTTTGAAAAGAAAAATGAGGTTCAGTGTGTAAATTCACAATAACCGTATTTTGATATCTATTACCACAGGGGTAATGCAACTGCTGGTGGACTGTCAGTCCCGAGGGTATTCACCAGCCCAGTATCCAGTTCAACGGTCTGTTCCGAAAATCGATTTGATTTTAAAACTTGCAATTTCTTACTTTGAAGAAATTTTGTTAAAACCTACGGAATATTTCCACCTTGCATAGCTCTGTCCTTAGATGATTTTGGTTTCGGGGGGGGGGGGGTTTAGTTCCTATTGGTAATTTGTTCTCAATTAGCTTTTACACGTATTTCTTTTTATGGATTATCTTTATGGTTTGATCTGCACTGAGGAGACATAAGTTGTCGTATATACAGAAAGTAAATTCACAGTAACTTCGGTATTTTAATATTTATTTAATGCCTTGTGTTGGATGAAATAACAAAATTCCGAAAGCCGGAGTAATATGTTATATTACCCCCCTCCCCACCGACTATTTTTTCGTACCTCAAAAATAGTCGGTAGTGGAGGTGTGTAATATAACATATTACTATTGTGTTTAAAAAAAAAAACATCCTGAAGGAGAAAATATTTACACAGAAAAAGTGATAAAAAAAATTTTTGACCCCCCCTCTCCCAAAAAAAAATTCCGGAAGTTCAGCGAAGAAAAAAATTTTAAAATTGAGTCATCTGTAATTCTTGACTATAGAAAGAACCTATAATTTCTTCACCTTTTAAATCTTTTATTTTATAAGTAATAGGGTTTGTATTTAAAACTTTTTCAATTACAAATATTTCTTTTGTCCAACGAGTTGTATAACCCTTTTCAAAATGACCTTTCTTTTTTGTTATTCTTACTCTATCTCCTACTTTGAATTTAGGTTTTTTTGACCGAATTAAATCTTTTTCTGGGTATAAATTTTTATAAACTCTTGATTGATTTTTTAATTTACTCGCTTCAACTGGTGTCATTTTAATTGAAGAATGTACTGTATTGTTATAGTTTTTAACTAATTGATCTAATACGTCATAATAAAATATCTATACATATGTTGTTTCATCGTTCCTATCCATCTTTCTACTACACTAGATTTTTCTTCATTCTCAGTTGAATATAATTTTATGTTATATCTTTTAACAATTCTTTTACTTGTCGATTATAAAATTCAGATCCTT
>MJUU01047559.1:68904-116050 GCA_002080025.1 Modiolus philippinarum | reverse complement strand
TATTATTCTTTTTTTACGTTTTGTCTTGCAACAACTTTCGTTCAATAGCGAAAAACTATGCACTATTCTTTTGTCGAATTATTATGCATGACGCGGTCACTTACGTGACGTCTTCACTTACGTGACGTCACTCCATTCATTCAAATGCATCATGACGGTTACGTTAAGGAACGAAGGAAGGGACGTCTATTGGAAGTAATGAAAATGACAAATTGAAACAAAATTCAGGATCATATTATATTGTGATAAGGTAGGTTGAAACTGTGATGAATGTCTTGATGTTTTTGGAATAATGAAAAGGAAATTGTTCATATCCCAATGTCCTCAATGGAACTGTCAAGGTGTCATGGCGTCAATTTAGTTGTCATGATAATGTTACTCATCCCCCATTCCCTGTCACTTTTTCTTATTTATACCCCACCAATAGTGCTCTGTCCCTGTGTCCTATTTCCCTTTTAAGATCCCGTCCAGAATTGAAGTTTGCTCCCTCCCCCTTCTGTCTCAGTTCTCCGTCGCCTAGTTTTTCTCCTGTCTTTACCAAATTTCAATAAGCCCCACCGTCTCGTTGCAATGATTTACTAGTAATATGGACAAACTCACCAATCCGAAATTTGGTGGAAGTATTTACAGTGCCATGGTGCCAGAGGTTATGTTTTTGTTGTTTTGGTGGGGGGGGGGGTAAGGGACAGCCATTATATAGGAAAATCGTTAATATTCCAGGAAGAACTTTTTCAGACACTCTCTGGATACTGTGTATGCGTTGCATTTTAATTGTACTTGTAACACTGCTTAGTGTCTGGGTAGATCTGATTTAGCACAACATTTGATCTCATCATATCATGTTTATTTGTTGTTGATTGTTGGTGTTTGTTTATCTAGATTATTTCTCTATTTTTTTTTCTTGTTTGCATGAAAATTTGTTTTTATGTTAAAGATCATTGACATTTATTTACTACGCAAAAGGTGTAGTTAATTTTTTGTTGCACTTTTTATGTTATGCTTTAATAACTTTCAATTGAGCTAGTTTTATTTTCCACATCATTTACGCGCTTTTTTGCTCTTTGACCACTGAAGCGCGATTGGACAAAAAATAAAAATATATCCTTCCGCAACGTGCTCGCGCATGCCAAATGACCAAAAGCTGATATTTTCTTGTATCACTTGTTGCTGGTCGTCTTGCCTTTGATACAAGCTTTAAGATGTAGTAGAGATCAAAGGAAACTCTCCCAAATTACCGATAAATATATACTATTAGTAATTTGTTTTGCGAGTATAGAATTCTCAGCTTGTATTGCATCGAGTGCGACGCACTCGATGCAATACGAGCTGAGAAATCAATCCGAGCAAAACAAATTACTAATAGTATTTTTATCGCTATTTTTTTTATTAATATATACCAGATATATGTTTCTTTTTCTACTGAAATATTTTTTTTAGGTTAAACATGTAATTTTTAGTTAAATGTAACGCTTTTTTGATAGGATTATTTTTTTCACGAAACGTCACGCGACGTCATATTAATACGCTGTTGCTAACGTTCCATAGAGATTGACGATAATATGTTTATATCAGCGCAGTGCAGTGATAATAGAATTATCTTCGCTCCGGAACAATTGAAAATCAAGCAAATTAGCGATAAAAAGTTCTCCTCGTTATGGAAGGTGGTCACAACATTCTAATTGTGCTCTGATGTTGACCTTTATCAAAATGCATGCATATATGCCACGTTAAGGTAGATCATTTTGAATTTGTTATTTATGCTGTTATGGTATTATCTGCTTTTTAAATATGCAAATTTTTTTATCTGTAATGAATCAATCAATATTATATCCATAATACAAAATGCAAAAAACCTACATGGACTTGATTTCACATGTCTTTATCTTATTAGACGAGGTATGGTAATTTGATAATTATATAAATTGGAAGAGGATTTTTGAAAAAGGGAGATAATCTGATAAAAATATTTTACAAAGATATCACTATGAAAATTCACATTTTACAAATGATATGGAAAACAAAGTCGGTGACCCCCATTTTTCTTTATATTTTCTGAAAGTATGTTCAAAGGGCTAACATATGAGTGAAATACAAAGAAATCTATGGAATAGTTTTAAAGAAAACAACCAAATACCTGTTTTTCCCTTTATATTCATTAGAAATATTTGATTATTTTGATATCATTTATTTTAAAAACAAGCACGGTGACCCTTTTTTTAATATTGTATTTCAATGCTCATATAAAAAGGAAACTTTCCTGAGAAAATAAGGAAAATCTATAGAAAAAAATTTTGGAGTACCCATCTACCTTAAATGGCCCTTCTATGCATGGTAGCTGAGATTAACTTTGTAAATAAATTCGATTAGACCCTGATTATCACCCACCTTTGAATATGAATAGAAATGTGATAAAAAATGTTACTTCACATAAGCATTTAGGACTTACCTTCTCCGGAGATGGCACATGCAATTTGCATATAGATAACGTCATTGAAAAAGCTACAACTCGTCTAAACCTGTTACGTACACTAAAATACAAAGTTGATCAAAAATCACTTGAAACCATGTATTTTATGTATATTCGTCCGATTTTTTGATAACGCTGATGTTATTTATGACAATTGTTCAGAATACCTTAAAGATCGCCTTGAGCAGAGCAATTCTGAGGCAGCAAGAATTGTCACTGGTGCCTCAAAATTCACCAGCCAAAGCGTTCTATTGAAGGAATCTGGATGGGAATCTTTACGAGACCGTCGAACTAATCATTAAATTATTATTAATTATTTCATTTCTTCAAATGATTAATAATAATACACCCGCATATTTATCCGACTTAGTTCCTCCTACATTTGACCGTGTGCATTCTTATCAAACACGGAATTCTAATTCTATGCCGAATATAGCAACTAGGACTAGCTATTATCATAACAGTTTCGTACGTCTTTGGAATCAGTAGCCCATGGAGATTAGAAATTCTTCCCTTTCCTGTCTCAAAAGTTTTTTAAATAAAAATCATCCAGTACCAAATATTTTTATAGTCGGAAAAGATTAGGAAAAATTCTACACACACACGTATCAGAAATGAAAGTAGTGGTCTAAATGAGCATTTATATAAGAAAAACTTAACAGATAATCCTTTTTGTCATTGTAACGAAGTAGAAACCTCTGAACATTATTTTTTATGTTATACTAAATATAATGTACAAAGACGTATCATGTATAACCAATTGACTTATAATCCTATATCTATTCAAAAAAATCTTGTATGGTTATTGTTTTCTTTCTGATGATGATAATTCAACAAATTTTATTGACATTCAAAATTTTATATAAAGCTCAAAACGATTCATGTAATTTTATTATATAACATAAAATGTGTGGTCAACGTCTCTTCGAGGTTTAATACTGCATATCAACATGTTTTTTTCTCTGGTCATGCCGGTGGTCTACATTATCATTTGAGAAATATTGTAGCCATTTCTGATTTCATTTGGGAGAGGAATTTATAAAAGTGTTTTACACTTGTTTTCCAATCCCCTTTATGTATTTCCATTTCATTGTGTTACTTTGTATGTCTTATTCTAATAAAATATTGTTTACACTAAATTCGATTGCAAGTAGACCAAAATGAAATCAGCAAAGCCGAAGCAAGAACAATTAAAAGGGAAATTCTAAAATCATAAATCCAACATCACGGCAATTCACAGCAACACGAATTGAGAGAGTATGACAAAGATAAAACAAATAAACAATGAACAAGAACGCCACAAAACTTAAGCACTAGCAGTGTGAATCCCTATTAAAACTGAGGTATCAGCAGATGCTCTGGAAGGGTAAGCATGATCTGCTCCACGCGTGGCACCCATCTAACTGCCAGAGAAAAGTCCGGTTTTGTCGGTGTTAGTCAGTCCGGTAACAAACTCTGAATGTAGATCAAAATAACCTAAGTATGCTTGATTGCGCTAAAACTACACGGACTGCAGAGTGATCGGTGGCCACTTTGACAGGAGCGAATGAGCATTAAAACTATTAAATACCGTACTTACAGATATGTTAATGAGGAGATTCTAGTCCATGTCACACCATCCAAGTCTGTGATTGAGTTGCCAGCAATGGACCTACAAAAAGATAGTTTTGGCTCATTGGGTTATCAAATCCGTGTGGAAAATGTTTACACCATCATACCACCAAAACTGGAAATCCTTCTGCCGGGTTGCATGCTAAAATAGTACTTAATCAATGGAGTATGAATATTTCCATCGCAATGAGAAATAGTCATGCATTCCAAGTAACTAACATGCGTACTGTTTGAAAGCTTAACATTTTAGGGACCCCAAAAGTTCTTTATTTTATTGCTAGAAGGTGTAAGCAATTTGTTTTGGTGAAAAAAATGACATGACCATTTCACGGGTTGAAAGTGAAGGTGAACCTTGAATGTTTGTTATTGTTTACTTCCGATGGAATTAATTTTCTTATATGGATTGAAAATTGCCCTTAAATTCGGGGCGGAGGCTCACTTTATATATCTAACACTGTTAACGTGGAAATATTATAAGCACGCGAAAGGTTCCAGTATGACACTTCGTGATATTAACCCNCCCCCCCCCCCCCCCGCGCAAATAACCACGTTTTTAAAACTTAAATGATTTTTTTTTTTTGCCCCATTGAAACGACAGTTAATGTGCTGTTATGCTCCGATAACTGTTTGTTTCTTGAAGATGACTGTTTATCACTTCATGTTTCCTGTTTCATATTTCAATATAACAAAGTTAGTACCTGCAATACTATTTATAATTCCAGTTAAGTGTTCAAAGTCTCAAATTTCAGTCAAGTATAAAATGACTGAAAAATTGATAACGTTCTATTTATTGAAGTACAACGAAGAAAGGTTTGTCAAAAATACTACAGTAACTATAGTTTCAAATGAAGTTCATAGATCTGGAAACCTTTCCCGTCTCATCTTCTATAAAGAAGACCGGTGTCCCTTATTTGATACCCATTATTTATATTACAATGAACGTTTTATTATTTACATTACAAATTACCTATTTATATGCATATTAACAACGAAGGGATATGGAGTAAATGCAAATGAGACAAAATCTCTACAAACACATGGTAATAATAAGCAATGGAACGACGCTTATATTTTTGTTCCTTATTTTGAAGTCACCATGAGGCCTTCAACAATGAGTTTTAAATATGTTTATTTATACTGTCAACACCAGCTACTCTTGACTTAAATTCAAAAATAAAAATCACGTTTTCACAGTAAATTTGATTAAGAACATAAGATCGATATGATTTCCAATGCTGCTCTAAATGTCACTATACTTACAAACTAGCTAAATTTGATAATCCAGGCCACAAAATGCCTTCCAACGTTGTTATGTCATTGTCGTCCAGGTTCCTTAAAATGAATAGTTTAATGAACGAAATTTACTGAATTGCAACGAGTAACTATAACTGTCAATAACATGATTATTATAAATACTTAACACTTCTGTATTATTCTACCAATTGTTTTCTTTTGTTTTGGTTGCCATTTGATTGAAATATTTTTCAAAGAAAACAAACTTGATCTATTAAAAAAACGCAAAAATAATCAATAATAATACAAAAATGTTTAACCTCGAATTCCATGGAAACATGTTCGATGAACCTATATTTTCTTGACATTTTGAAATTCTCGGTACTTGTTTTACAACACATCTAAAAAATATGAATGACAATCCTGTAACAAGAAAACGCAAGGTAAAATTCAAAAGTTGTAATGGAAACCACTAACACAACACAAACTAACTTACAAACAGAAATAGACATGCTTGAATACAAATCTATTAAGGTGAGACGTTACTTCATGACTATGTCTTACTTTCTCGTAAAAAATTGCATACAAGGAGATCTAAATGACTTTCATCGGAATATCAACAATTTAATAGGGGTCATGGATCACTTAAGAAAGATATTTCACATTGAAAACGCGATTTTTGGGGTCCACTTTAACAAAGATATAACGTAAAAATGGCAATATCACCACTGAAAATTTTACGTTTTTCGATATATCTACAAATGCAAATAGAAATCCATATGTCATGGAGCTTTTTTTTCTCTCTATATTAGCTCAATTGTTTGCAAAAGGTGTAAAAATGCCAAACTTAAGATTGTATGTCGACGTTACAATTGCGTAACGTAACGTTTTCACATAAATGTCATATTCGATAATTTTGTATTTGAGACAAATGGCGCTAATGTTCCATGCAAAATCTCGGAATAGACGGTTATTATTTTTGGACAAGATAATTTTACTGAAATAGGGGTAATAACAAAATTACCAAACAGAGTTGTCAATAGCCGAAATCCAAGAGACAAAAATACAAACCAGGTGAAAACCACGGGAAAATTGTCGACCGCAATGGTCCTCAAAGTAACAGTAAAACAATTGTTTTTTTTTCAATAAAAGTAACTTCTTTTTCCGAAAAGGGCAAACACTGAATTTTGCTAGAAACAAAGAAAATATCTTTAATTTGCTGGAATTTCCAATAAAATTACTAAATGTCTTTAATGAATTTATTTCATTTGATTATCTATCTAAAGGGGCGGCCCTTTTTCGGGATGTCGGGATTGGATATTCTAAGCTCGGGAATTCGGCCGGATGAGAAACAAATTCACCGGGAATTGTGACTTCATCAGTCTTTCAGTTTCTTTCTAGTTCGGGATTTCGAGATTTAGACAAAATAGAGTCGGATCTCCGGGATGAGACCCACTCCTCCCCCTAATCTTTTTTATTTTAATCACCTATCTATATATTTTATTTATTTTATTTTATTTTTTATTAATTTTTTTTTAATTTGTATATATGTTGTGATAATTTTTATCTCGAAGCCATGAAAGGGCTGGAGAAATCTTATAGTGACAAGAAAAAAATCACGTGAGGCTTCAAGCCTATTAAAAGCTCTAAAAGATGATCTTTGTGCTTTCGATAAAATAAAGTGCGCAAGTTTCTTTCAAAATCGTATACATTGTGTTTTAAGTTATATTTCTTCATTTTCTTGAGTTGAATGTTAAATTGAAAACAATATGCATGTTTATCAAATTACTCGTCTCGGATCAACGAACAGATGAAAATAATATTTGTTTACCTGAGACAGTGTATTGCATATATTTATAGCATTGAAATCGACATGCGAAATCACACAATCCGATTATTTTCACGTATTACTGAATAACTTAATACATGCAGACGTATGCAGCAGTTCTTTGGATGACTACGAAGTTTCGCCACGTGTAGATTTTCAGGGCTTCGAGATTCAGCTCCATCGGAGCTTGATTTTTATAACAAGCAAGCCGCAATACATAAAAAACAGGAGTCATAATATCCGTCTCTTTTGTTTGACGACATGAATTGCTTCCTAAACTGTAACTGTTGGAAAATAGGATTATTGGTGGATTAAGACGGAGGATACCAAGGATTGGAACCCCCTAAACCTTTTCTTTTAAACTTTTTAAATTTCGGGCTGAATTTTGACAAAAATGTCCAAAAGAAAAAACGGATTGAATTTTTAATGACTGGATCCGCTGGCCAATTTGTTATTTTTTTTGTGATGGACGATTTGTTGTTTTACACCAAGTGCGTAATATTTCTTTTTTATCATTGGAAGAATAAGAGTATGGGTTTGATATATATGGAGTTCTGTTTTACTATACCATACCATTACGCGGAGCAATTACGCGGAGCAGACCTTAAAATGTGCAAGATATTATTAACAAGAATATGTGTCTTACGGACACAATGCCCCGCCTCACAACTTTTTTGAAGAATGGTATATTTCGTGATCAGTGAAGCATGAAGTTGGTTGCATGGATATATTCTTATTATGATAAGTTTAATTATACCCTAATAGGTATTTAATAAAATTAAATGATAATAGCATACATCCTTCACAGAAAAGAAACTTAAACCTATGGATAAACCCTTCACTATCCCCCCTTTCCATGAACAGTGAAGCATGAAGTTGGTTGCATGGGTAAATATTTATATCCTAATGTGTATCTAAATAAAGTATAATGATAATAGCATACCTCCTTCACAGAGAAAAAAACTTCAACTGAGGGTAAACCTCATACTACCTCCCCCCTTTTTTTCCTTGATCACTGAAGCATGAAGTTGATTGCATGGGTAAAAAAAATTATTATGATTTTTGTTTAATTAGATACTAATGTGTATTTATGTAAAGTTTAATGATAATAGCATACCTACTTCACAGAAGAAAAACTTCAACCTGTGGGTAAACCTCAAAATATCGTGCTTTTTCCCCATGATCAGTGAAGCATGAAGTTGGTTGCATGGGTAAAATTTTATTATGAATTTTGTTTAATCAGACAACAATGTGTATTTCTATAAAGTTTAATGATAATAGCATACATCCTTCACAGAAAAAAAACTTCAACCTGTGGATAAACCTCATATTATCACACTTTTTTCTGTGATCAGTGAAGCATGAAGTTGGTTGCATGGGTAAAATTTTCTTATGATTTTTGTTTAATTAGAGGCTAATGTGCATTTATATAAAGTTTCATGATAATAGCATACATCCTTCCCAGAAAAAAAAATTAAACATTTAGGTAAACCTAGCTTGGGCCGGATGAACGGACGGACGGATGAACGGACAACCCGAACACTATATGCCCCTTACTATCGTAGGCGGGGCATAAAAATGTTTTTGTGGATTTATATAAAAATACAACCTTCATAATACTTGAATGACAATTATACGAATTACGTTTTTAATGGAATGGACATTTAATTTTCAGAGGGAGGGCTGGAATTTAATAAAATGAGAAAAAATCTGGGTATAAAAATTCTCTAACCAACACCTGGTTTGAAACAAAAATATCGCCCGCACCATGTCCATAACAAAAAGTAAGCATGTTTATCGGAAAAAATGGTAATGAAAAAATCTGGCTCGGGTGTACTCTTTATATTTAATGGGGAAATAAAAGGTAATCAATCAATTAATCACTTTTAAAGTTCAAAATATAAAATTTCCGAAATTTAGCGGGATCGATTTTTCGTAAAGCGTGTCAAGGATTGATGGATATTCCGACTGAAAATACTAACCAAAATTGGGATAAGTTCCGTTTCAATATTGCAATGTTTCGTCTTAAGCAAAGTTTTTCTCTATTGTTATTATTAAAACACATCAAACAAAAACGTAAAATTTTCTTTAATGTAAAAAAGAGAAAGAAAAAGTTGTAATGGAATTTAGACCAGAATTGACTTCTAATCAATTTTTGAAATAGTAATCGTTTTTGCATAATACTAACACGTACAGATAGAAGTTACAGTTGGGAACTGACCTTTTCCCATAACTGTACATATTACTTTTATTTCAACAATAACCAACACAAAAAGCCATCGCAAACGCTAATTATAGATTTGGTTATTTGTTCTCTATCAGTTTTCAAACATCTTTGAGTTTCTGGTCTTCCAAATGTTTAGATTTTATCTGCACTGATGAAACATAAGTTGTCGAAATGCGCATATGCAGAAAGTAAATTCACAGTAACTTCGGTATTTAGTTATTTGTTACCACTGGGTCGATGCCACTGCTGGTGGACTGTTAGTCCCCGAGGGTATTCACCAGCCCAGTAGTCAGTACTTCGGTGCTGACCCGAAAACCGATTATATTTGGAACCTTACAATATCTAAATATTTGTAAATAGGAGTATCTCCCTCATGCAAAGCTCTGTCCTTAGCTGATTTTGGCTTTACATTTAGATCATATTGGTTATTTGTTCTCTATCAGTTTTTAAACATCTTTGAGTTTCTGGTCTTCCAAATGTTTAGATTTTATCTGCACTGATGAAACATAAGTTGTCGAAATGCGCATATGCAGAAAGTAAATTCACAGTAACTTCGGTATTTAGTTATTTGACATAATGTTATATTTTATCATCTCATGATTAGCCAGTATTGAAATTTTGATATCGCCATGTCAGACGTCTTTTCACGTCTAGTATGTTCGAATTCAATAGGAGGGGGTAACTCTTACCGTGACGTTCATTTAGTAACGTCTCACCTTAATACTATTTAGCATTTCGGATAAAAAAAGCACAATTTTTTAAGAATGCGTAACCAAAAGTTAAGAATATTATATTTTATCATTCTGACTATCGAAACGTTGTGTGTACTCCTCTCTGTATGTTTAATAAGATATTTATTATTTATAGATATCGCCTTATTTTTCTAGTGGCAAAGAACATGGTCCATAATATTTAAGAAAAAATTTTATAATGCAAGCGGGCTCTATGCGAATTAGAACATGGACAGACCTTATATTTGACAATAATTTATACCGAGCGATAGCGAGGTATAAAATGAAGATAATTATAAGGTCTGACCATGTTCTAATTCGCTTTGAGCCCAATTGCAATAATCTATTTCGATTCTAATATATTTAACAAGCGTTTTAAACATTCGTAGCGGCTCTTAGAGGACAATATTGGGTTTGACACAAGATTTAAAATATGTTGGAAAACTGCATACAAACACACATAAAAGAACATAGAGAAAATTATATTCGTTATTTTATTAATAAAGTTTTTCATAAGCTTAAGAATAAATACAAATAATCAATTGCAAACGTATAAAATACGGATATTTTAAAATCGAAAAAAAAAGTGAGCTGGTTGAATTACTGATTTGTATGACTGTTTAGTTATGTTATATTTGAAGCCAAAAAGAGAAAAGAAAAAGAATAAAATTCATTTTTATAATTTTATAAACGTTACAAATAAAATTTTTTAATCTAAATTGTACAGCATGATATGCAACAACACATTGCTAGGTTACGGTTATGTCAATTTCAGTTCGTAGTCTTAAATTCAGTAACTGTTGTAAATTTCTATAATTTAAATCATTTACTTTGGGTGATTCATTATTTAAAACTTTTTACACAAGAATATTGAGTGAATAAAATGTGAAACTGTACATTACAAATGTCCTTTTGTAAAAATATACGCATGTGCTAAAAAATATTGTTGGAATTCGAACATAGCTTTGTTTCCAAAGCCATGGAAGACAGTCATATCAGAATTTCCAAAAATCCATTGAGTATATAATGATGACCTGTTCTGGTCTTTACATACCCGAAATATGGCTGAATAGTCATTTAACAGTAATTAATCAATCAATCATTGCGATTAAAATACAGCGAAAAATATTTAAACAATAATTTTGTCAAAGAATTTTAAGCATATTTATCCGTAAAAAATGTTATGAACTTATAATTGTTTGCCTCGAGTAAGTGGTATAGTCATGAGAAATACAATAATTACAAAAAAGTTCAGGGAGTTAATTACATAAAATAGATTTTCTGTAATATTTTTAAAGTTTGCTTTCTCGATCAAATATTCAAAAATAAAAATCAGTAAAAATGATTTAGCACAGCCATTAACATTTTCGACAATTTCAAGTCTTCAAACAGTATAATATATAGAAAAATGGCTACCGAAACCAAAGGGCCAAAATTTAATGTAATAAAAAAACACGACAATTCAGGTGTAACAAAAATGAAGACAATTTGACAAAAGGCAGAATATTTATTGCGGGTGCAACTAAATACATGGCCACCAGGAGGATGTCAGATTTACTGTTTGTCAGGGTAAAGTATTCAAAATCAGTAATAGACCATATCCGAGCTCTGGTATCAGGATTTACCAGACCACTTTTCAACACGTCACAGAATCGAAAACGTAATGTCATAGAGCCTAAAAGTCATGAAATTGTGTTTTTGAGGTGCACTCTCGGTCACATGAGGTGGACAAACAAACACCAACTGGTGAATCTAAGTACCAGAACTCGGATTTGGTCTTTGCCGAAGTATATTTTTGCAAGGGAAGACATATCTGATTTTTGTCAATTTGAATTTTTTTTAGTTTCGCAGTCCTGAAATAACCAATTGTTGTCGTGAATGGAAGAGTCATATAAGTTTTATATTCTATACAAATCACAAAATAATGCTTACAAAGAAGTTAAAGATGAAAGTCCATTCCATGTTACACCTTCCAAAGTTGTAATGCGATTATTATCTAGTCTCCTTAAATTGATAAAAACAATTCAGTATTAAATACAATATATATTTTTCTGAACATATAGAGTAAAGTTTTTTTTTTAATTCTTAGAGATACGATGTGAATGAATTTACGGATTGTATTTATTTATTATCTATTTCGATCTATCGTTCTTACAGAAAACAAAAACAAATGTATGCATATTGAAATATCTTTGCATAAAAATTGAAAAAAGATGAGTTTAAATAAATAATTTTGTACACAAGAAACTAATCTTTCACTGAAACCCCATGATATAACAAAACATTCAACGATTGAAATTTTACGATAATACTCACAGACTCCTTAAGTTTAACAGTCCAGTCCATGTTACGTTTTCTAATGTAGATATGTCGTTATCCTTAAGGTTCCTTAAATGTGATAAATACAAAAATTCATTTAGCATGTCGCTTGTTGTGTAAGTAAGAGATCAGGTCTTTCTTTAGAATATGTGTGAGAAAATTCTCATCAAAGATTGTCTTCAAATTAATAATTGATGTCCTCTCTTAGTTATATTTGGTTCATATTCTATACCAATCACATTTTAATACTTACAAAGAAGTTAGAGACGAAACTTGAAGCCAATTTTTGGCTCAGAATACTGGTGGCAAATAATTACATAAAAAACTTATGTTCTCTTAACCATATTAGAACATAATCATATTAAATCAGAACAGACCATCAACACGTATAAAGGTTTAAATTGTAAACGTGCAGAATGCATAAGCTGTGCTTACTTATCTTACTTTAACAATAAGAGGCTCAGAGACAGAGCTTGTTTCACTTTCGTGACAAAATTCTTTTATGCAATGCATGACCAAAATGAAGTTTTTTACCAATGGGGTCTAATGTTTAGCTATGTTCTCCATAAGCACCCATGTTTTTTGTCTGATCCTATTGAAATGGGTATTTTTTGAAGATGACTTTCTATGCATTTAGTTAAATTTGTTTATAAGTTTTAGAGAAGACAATGAAAAGGATGGTTTCCTCATACCGGGCTCCAATGTTAATCTATGTTCTGTACTGGAGGCCATATTCTTTTTATCAGATCTAAAGTAAAGTACCTTCCATACATCATTCCTATAAAGTTTAGCTGAATTTGCTTCAGTGGTTTCAGAGGAGAAGATGATTTTTCCCTTTGGGTTAAATGTTTACCTATGTTCTGTGATGGCGGTCATGTTTTTTATTAGATCAGAGCAAACTGAGCAATCTTTGTTGAGGACCTTTAGTACATCATTCCTGTAAAGTTTGGTTGAATTTGCTTCAGTGGTTTCAGAGGAGATGAGAATGTGATTTTTCCATAGGCTCCAATGTTAAAATATGTTCAGTGCTGGCGGCCATGTTTTTATTGGATCTGAACCAATCTTTGTTAAGGACCTTTAGAACATCATTCCTGTAAAGTTTGGCTGAATTTGCTTCTGCGGTCTCAGAGAAGAAGATGAAATGGGGTCTAATGTTAAACTACGTTCTGTGCTTGCGGCCTTGCTTTTTATCGGTTCCAAACGAAATGAGCAATCTTCATGAAAGACCTCTGGTACATCATTTATGGAAAGTTTGGTTGAATTTGCTTCAGTGGTTTCAGAGGAGAAGATGAAAATATGATTCCCTTAGGGTCCAATGTTAAATTCAGTTCCGCCTTGGCAGTCATGTTTTTTATCGGATCAGAACGAAATGAACAATCTTTGTAAAGGACCTTACGCACATCATTCCTGTATAGTTTGGTTGAATTTGCTTCAGTGGTTTCAGAGGAGAAGATGAAAATGTGATTTTCCCTTTGGGTTCAATGTTAAAATAAGTTCTGTGCTGCGCCCATGTTTTTTTATCAGTTTGGAATGAAATGAGCAGTTTTTGTGAAGAACCTTTATTACATCATTCCTGTAACATTTGGTTGAATTTGCTTCAGTGGTTTCAGAGGAGAAGATGAAAATGTGATTTTTCCATAGGCTTCAATGTTAAATTATGTTCGGTGCTGGATGCCTTGTTTCTTATCTGATCGGAACGAATAACTAAATGCCGAAGTTACTGTGAATTTAATTTCTGCATATGCGCATTTCGACAACTTATGTCTCTCCAGTGCAGATAAAATCTAAACGTTTGGAAGACCATCAACTCAAAGATGTTTAAAAACTGATAGAGAACAATCAACCAGTATGATCTAAAGGTAAAACCAAAATCAGCTAAGGACAGAGCTTTTGCATGAGGGAGATACTCCTTAGTTTCAACAAAATTTACAAAAAATTAGATATTGTAAGGTTCCAAATACAATCGGCTTTCAGGTCAACAACGAGGTACTGACTACTGGGCTGGTGAATACCCTCGGGGACTAACAGTCCACCAGCAGTTGCATCGACCCAGTGGAAACAAATAACTTAATACCGAAGTTACTGTGAATTTAATTTCTGCATATGCGCATTTAGACAACTTATGTCTTCAGGTCAACACCGAGGTACTGACTACTGGGCTGGTGAATACCCTCGGGGACTAACAGTCCACCAGCAGTGGCATCGACCCAGTGGAAACAAATAACTAAATACCGAAGTTACTGTGAATTTAATTTCTGCATATGCGCATTTCGACAACTTATGTCTCTTCAGTGCAGATAAAATCTAAACGTTTGGAAGACCATAAACTCAAAGATGTTTAAAAACTGATAGAGAACAATCAACCAGTATGATCTAAAGGTAAAACCAAAATCAGCTTAGGACAGAGCTTTGCATGAGGGAGATACTCCTTAGTTTTCAACAAAGTTTACAAAAATTTAGATACTGTAAGGTTCCAAATACAATCGGCTTTCAGGTCAACAACGAGGTACTGACTACTAGGCTGGTGAAAACCCTCGGGGACTAACAGTCCACCAGCAGTTGCATCGACCCAGTGGTAACAAATAACTTAAATACCGTATTTACTGTGAATTTAATTTCTGCATATGCGCATTTCGACATCTTATGTCTCTTCAGTGCAGATAAAATCTAAACATTTGAGCAATCTTTGTTAAGGAACTTTAGTTATTATTCTTGTAAAGTTCGGTTGAATTTGCCTCAGCAGTTTTAGAGAAGAAGATGAAAATGTGAAAAGTTAACGGACGACGACGGACGCCAAGTAATGGCAAAAGCTCACACTGACCCTTCGGGTCAGGTGAGCTTACAATACATATTTAGGATATACCCCTTTGTATATATACTTTATAGAGACAAAACTGTTTATAAACATCAAAAGTAAAAAAAAAGTTGTCGCGAATATTTCTTATCCTAATAAAGATTCATCAGTAGAAATGGCAAGTTGCCTGGGATAGACAAAATGTGAAATAGAGTAGCCGCGAACAGTATTATTTACAACGGTGTTACTTACGAAGGCTTCCTCTTATCCTGGACCTTTTATCCTGAATACATGTTATGTTTGTTTATTGCCAGTTAAAGAGGAACGCCTTCGTTCTATTTTTTTGCCAATATAATAGCCAAAGATAAACTTTAAACATTATGAACACCATTTTCAATTAGTTGCTTATGATAATGGAAATCAATTAAAGACTGTTGTATCCAAAATCTATTCTCTTTGTCAGAGTAAAACATTGACGATGCATGCATATCAAATGATACATGCACTTTGTCTGAATCCACCTGTTTTGCGATGAGTATAAATAAATATGATATTTTTCAGACAATGTAAATATATTATGTTTTTTATCTGCTGTTTTGAAAATGTTTGTTTTAGCATAAATCTATTGTTTTGTCAATGCATTTTCTTTACGAAATTCCGTACACTCCTTAGGTTTCTCGCAAACCAGATCAGAGTGCAAGACACCGTTGTGAAAACACAACAGAGATTGTATATGGTTCTGAAATGAAAAACTATCTTTATTTCGATTTGCTAACATGGTTCGATTAAAACATTTCTAATTTTTGCCGACAAAAATATTGTGCAGTCATAAATTAACTACAAAAACATTTCTCATTTTGTAAAAAAATAAAACTAATTTCCTGTGCCAACTTTGGAGAATTAGACATAAAACCTTAATGAAACAATTGTATAGAAATTGGAAATAAAAGACCATAAAAAGTTATATGCAGGGCTCTAACTTTCAAGGAAAAAATTATCAGTCCTGCTTTTATAACACGGCCTTAAAAAGTTCTAACGATAATCCTTTTTTCTGCTGGCACAACCCAGGCAAACGAAACTTTTTCTTTGAAATTGATTTATAAATATGAAATAAATACCGTTTTGGCTATCTATCGGGTAACAAATTAGTAAGTCTTTATCCATTTTTTGCCCACGATAACTTTCAACTGTCTTAAACATATATAAGCTTTCAAGTCAAGTTTATGCAACATTTCGATAGAAATACAATTACCTTATCAAAAATATTTGCATGATGTACTTACACAAAATTCAAAACATCAAGTCCTGTCCATTGAACACCTTGTAAATTTGAAATGTGATTTCCGTCCAACAACCTATTTGATAATTCAACATTAGTTTAATAAGTTTGTATATAAGCAAGGCGATGTCAAAACGATAACATCAAATATTTATAAGTTTCTTCTTGGTTTGTATATATATACAGTGTTGCGTGTCACTCAAATTGTAATGGTCAAATTCCTCAGTGGAAAAATGTTCTCGATAATATCACATCCTGAAACTCTAACTCAGTTCGTCTTTGATTTCAGATTCATATAATTTATTTTTGAAGACCTGTACAAGCATATTTACATGCTTATCCCGATGATTAAATAAGATTTCTAAGTTTGTAGTTGTTTTTAGACGTTATGTATATATATGAACGTGCAGGTGGTGTTGCCATAGACGTCAAAACAGTGGTGGTTCGAATCCCGGAGACGGAACTTTCAATATGCAGATCTAACAATGTTGGGTTGGATTTTAGAAGTAAATATATAATAATCTATCAAGCCCAGTATAATGTCTCACGATATTATCCATTGTACAGGTATACTATGAAGAGTTGACACATACTTAAGACAACTATATAAAATAATAAATTTTCTGTCGGCATTCTTTATCGAAAGACATTGAATCCTCTCTGCTACACACACAGCTGATCTGCTTTGAGCTCCTATACATCATGTACTGCGTTACAACCCTAAATTAAACCTAGAAGGAGGTATTACTCGGTTACCAAAAAGATATTTTTATATACCCTAGGTAGCCGGGCGCTGGACGTAGATCAGGCGGTGTTACTATAGATGTAACAACAGTGATGGTTCGACTCCCGGATAGGGAACTACCAATGTGCAGATCTACCAATGTTGGGGCCCATTTTTCAAAAAAGAAATTATTCAAAATTATTTTAGAAATTTATTGAAGATTTTTTTAATACAATGCATTCAACATCAAAAAAGATTAAGTCAAATCAAAATTGTAATGTTGGTGTGCAATGGCAATATACACTAAAAATTTCGTAAAAGTTTCATTGAATTTCACCAAGTGGTTTTGGAGGAGTTGTTGCAACAAAGTTTTTACCCTTATTGACAGAATAACGAACGAACGAAAGAAATGACGCACGAACAGACCCCATGATCACTATATACCGCTCCGCTTAAGCGGAGGCATTATAAAATGTTTCATAGCATGCAAATGATATCGACATTACATTTTACACGATTTTTAGGTGACAAACAAGCCCACCAGGTAATAAAAGTACCATTAAGTCACGTGAAACATGTAACGTCAAGACCACACAAAAAGTTGTATAATTGCGCAAACGTACTCGTCTTGATAAGTTGGACTTTTTTCTAGTTTGATTTTTACTGTGAGTCTTTTTGTGTATTTATTTTTTAGCCATTCAACACACATAGGGGGGTTTGGATCCAAGAAAACGAGTTTAACCCCACCGCAATTATTGCGCCTGTCCCAAGTCAGGAATATGTTGGTCATTGGCTTGTCCTTGTCTTCATATAAAATTTTAGTTTCTTGATATTTGGGTTATTGGATGTGGTCTGTTTCCATTGATTTATTCACTTTTTTACCTTTTTGGGGCCATTTAGGGCTTGCTTTATTGTGTGAGGTTCCTCACTGTGTTGAAGACCGTACGGTGACCCCTAGATGCTTTGTTTTGGGTAGTTTTAACCTGGATATGGGATGTTGTCTCTTTGACATTTATCCCATTTCCTTTCTATTTATTAGTGAATACGGAAAATAATATGCGGCTGTCAGAGCAACAAAGTTTACTGTCAATCAGTTCGAAAGTGTTTCGATTTGATATATAAAAAAGGCTTTCATGATCTCTCTAAACAGCGCTTTACTGACATACTGTTAACGAACTTGACCTTTACAGTATATTAGTAAATAGCTGTATGAGAAATATAGGCATAATAATACTGTTTACGTTTCAACTATGAGTTATTGTTTTCTGTAAGAATTGACTAGTTTACGAGTCAAATGTTGAAAATTGTGCGACGCTGTCGGCCTTGTTTATTGTCTGAATACTAAAATACCGAAGATCCGATCAAAATGAGCAATTTCTATAAAGAATCTTCCATAAAACAATGTGTAAGAATGTGGCCGACTTTACACCATTTTTTCAGAGAAATGTTAAACTATGTAAAACTACTGTTGGCAATTATTTGGGTTGGAGCAGAATCGGAAATTATTTTGCAAATGACCTTTCATATACATGAATATATATCACTTTCATTTGGTTGAATTTGCTATTATGGTTTCAGAGAAGATGATCAAAGTATTATCTTTCAAATACTAATGGTAAAATCCCCATGGTCGGCAATGTTTCCTTTATGATTTGAAAAAATAGAGAATAAAACGTATAAGGTCTTGAAATTATCTCCATGGATTATATAGTAAAAGTTCTTCCAAAGTGATTTCCTCAGAACCTGTTGTCTCGCCTGCTCAGATACATTTCAAAATTTCATTGAAATATGGCAAAGTTGTTGAAGTTCATGAAACGTTCAACATTTGGATTTACCAAACGTTGGTGCCGATGCCGAAGACGATGGAATCTATGGTCGCAATTTTTCACCTTTTACGGGAGACAAATCTGCAGAGCAACAACTGAAAGGTATACACATTTGATTAATTTACCAATAACAAAAGGCTTTATACTTACAAATTATTGAGTCCTGTAAGCCCTGTCCAACTGACTCCTCCTAGTGTTGTAATGTTATTGTTTTGTAAACCACTGAAACAAAAATAATGAATACACAGCATATAGACTTAAACATCGATGGACGATGGAGATGAGAAAATCCAAGACAGCAAGTTACAACATTTATTTAAATCAACTCGATGGACACCAACGGAGCTTAATAAGTTAATTTGACTTGTTTAACCCGCCAATTCTCTCAGGCCATTGCTGTTAACATTTTTAGATAGTTTTCACCTACTTTGTCGATTTGCCCGTTGGGTTTCGGCTCCTAAAAAATCCCTTCTGTAATTTGTTATTAAGCTAGTTTTGAGTGTGTCAAACATGAAATAAAATTGTCTTCGTTGGTAATGTTTGTGATACAGATTTGTCGTTGTTATTGCTCGAATACTTAACAATTATATACAAAGAATCTTTAAACAATTATCACGGTACTGTTTGAGAAATAAAACATGGCCGCCATACTATATTGTCATTAAAACATGGGCTTGAGTTGTTTTTGCAAATATTTTATCCCGAGCGTTAGCGAGTGGTAAAATATGCAAAAACAACGAAAGCCCATGTTATAATGACAATATAGTATTTGGCGGGTATGATTTATTTCGATTCTAATATGGAAATTTCATCCATTTTATATTGAAGCGAGCAGCGACTAATGGTTCCGTAACATTTTGATTTTGATAAACAAACTCGCTGACAAACAACTTTCCACAAATACAATAAAAACTTACTCTTGTTTGATTTAATTGCTATTTTAACCGTAGAAAATGCCTCAAGTCCTCTTAATCTCCATTCAAACTTTCAAACCAACGCTGCATACGAACCGGACATTACGATTTTATTTGTGACGTCACAAGTAGGAAAGTTTAAGTTTGTCCCGAACATTGCCTTTTCAAGAAGAAAAAAATTCCATAATGAATTTCGGAAACAAATTTAATTAAAAATTGTAGTGGATGGTAGATTTTGACGGTTAAAATGAAATACGGATTCAAAATATGGAACAGAAACTATGCATCTTTTGCGCATGTGCTAAGAGTGTTACATTGGTATTATAACATGACTATATTTACAAAGTTAATACAGGAAGCCATATTAGAATTGAGGGTTAGAGAAATAACATGAACCATGGATTTTAATTTGTTTGTCTAAGGGTTAGAAAATGATAAACCAATCAGTCACTTAAGAGATCTTTCAACACCATATTTTCGCTGGATGTATGACGGGTACCATGGGTGGAACAGATTCTGCCTACCCTTCTGGAGCACCTGATGATACCTCAGTTTTTGTTTGGCTTCATCTAGTGCTTTAGCCTCTTAAGGAATTCTTCTTCATTTTTATTTATTTGTTTTGTCTTTATCATGCTGTCTCAATTCGTGTTTGATATGAATTGCCTTGATTTTGGAATTCTCCCTGTCATCATTTTTGCTTTGGTATTTGTTTGCCGATGTATTGATAAAAAATATCGCCCTGATTCATTTTTTTCCACAAAACGAGACAGTAGAATTCCGAAGCAACAAACCACAAGATTACATAAATCAAAGTCAAGACACAAAGCATGCCTGTACAAAGCGAGGACTTTTGTGGTTGAAATTTTTTTAAGTGGTTGTGCATTGAATGAACATTAATAAACAATAAAATACCAAATATGTATGCCACATTATGCGCATTAATTTTTAACTATTTTCACATTTATATATGAAAAACCAGTGTTTTTTGCACAGAGCTAAATTGGCCCCATATGACCAATTGGAAGATACTAGTAAGCAACCTCGCATATTATCGGAACTACGAAATTAAGAATCAAACACTGGAATTGTGAGACAAGAGAATATCAGACTCCTAAGAGTAAGATTTCTAGTCATGCCAAGCTGATGAGTCCGAGATGATTAAATGTCTCAAGTTTTCCAGTTGCACAAAACTATTCTATCTGGAATTTCTTTTCAGCTAGATTTGCGTCTTCCCTGATTTGACATTACCGGTTTCGACTTTACCCTGAATTGACCCACTGACAGTGTGACGGGTGCTGTGCACAGAGCAGGACATGCTTACCCTTCCGGGGCACCTGATGTCACTCTTGTTTATTGAGAGTTCACACTGTAAGTGCTTTAGTTTTTTGTGTTGTATATGTAACGTTCGAGCGTTTTGTAGGCATGTGGTGTCTTTGGTCTTCCGTCTTTTGGTGTTCTTGCTTTTGCCTTGTCTCTGGACTTTGATTTGTGTAATCTTGTGCTTTGTTCCTTCGGTATTCCACTGCCGTTGTTCGGTTCAAGACAAAACTGAAATAAAACTTCAAGAGGCATGGATACACACCCTTAATCTACACAGATTAGTTCGTTTCCGTGTCATCTGTGATGATGTTAAAGTTTTGATTTGATGACAAACCAAAATAAGTGGCCAGGAATGTTTTATCATTCAGACTCAAGATGAAGTACAACAATAAAAGCATTGTTCCATTGCTTAGTATTACCATGTATTTGTAGAGAATTTGTCTCATTTGCATTTACTTTTTTTACTCCATATTTACTCCATATTTTTACTCCATATCTCTTCATGATTATCTTTAGTTTGCAATTCGAAATATGAGAATAAGCATTGGATTTCACAAATAACAGAATGCCGAAGTTAGTGTAAATTTTCATTCTGTAGATGGCCATTTCAACACCTTGAATATCCAAAAATTGAACGAGGTAAAGAATCTGACGCAGACAAATAAACAAAAGAAACTAAACTGAAAGCCAAAATCAGCCGAATGACGTAGGTACATCTTAGTTTAAACAAAATGTCAAATTAAATTTTTAAAGATGATGTTACTTCAACGTTTGTTGATGAGCATTTTGAAGAAAACCCATCAATCGACGTTGCTTGTTATTGAAATCGGTATTTTGTAATTAGGCACAAAGGGCCTGCGATCAACCAAGCTTACTGAAATTACATACCGCAACGCAAGATTAAGTTTTTTTGTGGGGGGGGGGGGGCTAGAAAATGAAAATCTGACTTAAGAAAGTATGAGTTTCAGAAAATTTGTATTCAGAATAAAAACTCTTTTGTTTTGAAAAATAGAAAAAAGAAGGAAAACGGGGAATGTGTCAACGAGACAACGACCCAAAGGGGAGTAATAACAACTCAAAGCCACCATAAGATCTTCAATGAACGGTGAGTAACCCACAAACAACGGCAGGTCGGAGTCGGCTCCTAAATCAAGTTCGGCGAAATAAACAACATAGATACATCCTAAACTCCTATAGACATAAAGTAAAAGCATTGTTAACAGAACAATACGAGCAAACATTTTGACAAAATTCACAGTAACTTCGGTTTTTTGTTATTTGTTTCTACTGGGTCGATGCCACTGCTGGTGGACTGTTAGTCTTCGAGGGTATTCACCAGCCCAGTAGTCAGTACTTTGGTGCTGACCCGAAAGCCGATTCTGTTTGGAACTTTGCAATATCTAATTTTTTGTAAATTATGTTGAAAACTAAGGAGCATCTCCCTCATGCAAAGCTCTGTCCTTAGTTGATTTTTGGCGTTTCATTTAGATCATATTAGTTATTTGCTCTCTGTCAGTTTTAACACATCTTTGTGTTAATGGTCTTCCAAACGTTTAGATTTTATCTGCACTGAAGAGACATAAGTTGTCGAAATGCGCATAGACAGAATTAAAATTCAGAGTAACTTTTAAGTGAAAATTTTGATATATAGGGCAAATTTTGCTCTCTAGAGTTTTCCTGTTTTTCCGTAACAACTTTATATGCCTTAAATATACAAAATATAATTGAATATGTCCACTTTTTGCATTTTAAGTAACCCATGACCTGACAAAAAATTATGGTGCATGCGCAAAAATGTAACCCTGTTTGAATGGATAAAACCCAAAATAGCGAAAGCCTCGGAGAAGTGAGGCTCGACCTACCTTAAGAGCTCAAGAATATAACTTCTATGACTTGTATTTTATTCAAGAATGGCATGATTACGTTAACTTTGTTGATGAAAAATGATGACAATTGTTGAGATTCATATTTTGATTTTTCCACTTGTAATTAATTAGGTCAGACTATATAAACACAAATGATATTTGGTACCTACAGAATTCGCATTAATGATAACCCAGTCCAATCAACTCCATCCAAACTAGTTATTCGGTTGCCCTCTAGTAACCTGAAAAGTAAAATGAAATTATAGATGAAAGCGAATTTATCGCAGAGCGAACTTACTGTCTCAAAAATTATCTCATGCACCTAGGTTGTGTTCGATCAATATTGCAATTATCGGTAGAGAGGTATTTGGTGGAAATGATTTGACAGAATTTTTAATCCAATGCATGAGGGCTACAAAGTTGCTCACCTCGACAAAAAGATAGACACGAGAATAAAATACAAGACAAAATAGAAGGAAGTCGTCTGTCAATATTGCACAAATGTTACAAGAAATTGTGAAATGCAAGTGTTACAACACAGAACTATCATTGTTGGCAACAAATTGTAGGCTAAAGGAATTTTGTCTTTCATTTGAAACGTACCAATCAGATGTTACATCAACAAAGAAATTTTCCTTTTTAATATTTTTTATTTCGAAGACGGAAAAAAGTTAGTGCAACAAGAATACCTTGCGTGTGAATATGTGTGCATAGAAGATTGTGGAAAATTGGAATCATTGATTCAATTTAACACTTTGTACTAAAAGTAAGTGAAATATTTTTTTTTCTCAAATATTAATCTTTCTCTAATTTCTAGCAAATTTGACTAACGCCTGGCCAGTGTGATAAAAATATTTCTCGTCTCTAGTGACAGAACAACTCACGTGAGATTTCCCGCCAAATCTACTCGGAACATAATCTTCGGTGTTTTACATTATGTCATAAAAGAAACATTTTCTACAACTTAACACGTCAATTATGAAATTTCGCACATCTTGTTAAATAAATTTTGAAATGTTTAAAAACTCGGCAAGCCTCGTTTTCAAACATTTGCAAAATTTATTTAACTCGATGTGAGGAATTTCATAATCAACTTAGTTCTCGTTGTAGAAACTATATTTAAACATCTCTTTGTAAAAGGAAATGGAAAATTTTAACTGGTGAATTAATCTCTGAAATGATTAGAAAACTCGTTTCAGATCTTTTTAAATCAAATTATACTGATACTACAATATGACAACTATACTGCATTTTTTAATAAATAACTGTGCATAGTTTGTTTTCCAGCCCCACTGTCATCATAAGTCGTCAAAGAAAGTCATTTTTGCATCAGTTTTTGTTTTCAAGCCCCGCTTTCATCATAAGTCATTAAAGAAAGTCTTTTTTGCATCATTTTTCATCATCGGATTTAAGATTGAAACTTTATCTTAATTAATCTTAATTAATATTGTCTTGCTTTTCTGTGACATATATGCTGAAAATGAATTGATAAAAATTTTACATTTCATGCTTCCCGATTTATCAACAATTAATACATGTTAAACATGGTGATATGTTTGATAATTTAATTAGCAAATTCCACATACTGTGAACAAATGACCGCAATATTGATATATAAGAAAGGTTTTTGAATTTATATTTCGTCAAAGAGGTATTCCCCTTTTATTGTGTTGCCGCAAAACTTATTCACATACGAATTCTGAAACAACTGCAATACTACAGCATCATCTAAGAAGAATGTTGCTACAATACTGCAGTAATATTACCACTTGATGTGCAAGAAAGTCTGTATGTAGGCAAGGGTAAATAGATTCATGTACAATCAAAAGAAACGAAACTAACATGGGAGAAACATGTCATTATTCACTGTACGTACATGAAATATAAAGTCGACAGTCCTGTAAAATCCACGTCTGCTAACGTATCTATCTGATTGTTTTCTAGTCTCCTATAAAGAAACAAGATATAGAAAATTATTATTGTATAGAGATGAACTTGCTAAGTTTAGAGGTTATTGTACTAAATTTAATTTGATTTGCTATTTTGTTTAAAAAAGTTACATGTTCAGGGGTTAAAAATACAATTTGGAGCAGGATTCGAATTTTTTACTCTTTTCATGTTAGATTAGTCTTCCTCCCTCCTCCCGATGTTTACATCATCTGGCTTTATCTTTTGTTATCTTCTTGCATCTGGAGTACTGCCACAGTAATTTGTCATTCCGAAAACTTCTTCTTGGAACAAACTTACAGCTAAGTGGAACCAAACTTGGTCACAATAGTCCTTTATTCTATATCAACATTGTGCCCAATGGAAAACCATTCAAAGATATAAAACTGCTTGTTATTTCAAACCAAAATTTGTCATATGATCCTTAACTGGTTCATTTAAAAGAATGTACAGTGTGTAAAGTGCCATCCAAGATGGATGTCAGCTTGGACATAGATGAACCTTGGACCATATGGAAAACACATTAAAAAATCTTGTCTTAAACTATTTGGCCAGTTATAACAAAATGTGTTCACAATACTCACAGTGGTCACATTTGAAAAAGATATATGACAGGTCTGCAACTCACCCAAGATGGTCATGAGTGGGGAAAAATTTAAATATTTACTCTATGGAAACACATTCAAAAAAGTTTTTTATTTCAGAAACCACATGGCCAATTGCAACAAAACTTCGTGAAAACAGTACTATGACCCTTAAAAAATTTTGTTCGCTCTGTTCATTCTATATCTAATATTGCCGCCAGCGTGAGGTTAATCTAACAATGCATCCTGTAACATAAAGATATATAAAGGAAGTTGAAAATGAGAGATTTGTTTGTCTGCCCACCTCAGTTATGGTTCAAGTGAGCGATTCTGCCCACCTCAGTCATGGTTCAAGTGAGCGATTCAGGCTTTTTTGGTGGCTTTAAGTTGTTATTGCTCCCCTTAGGGTCGTTGTCTCTTTGAAACATTCCCCGTTTCCCTTCTTTTTCTTATTTTGAGAGCCTCATTTTCTCTTTTTAATGTACTATTTTTGGAATGCACAGATTTGTGAGTCATATGTTGACCTAAAAAATTAAGTTTTTAACGTTTTTTCGCAAAGAATACATCAGTCGAAACTGGAATTTATAAAAGGGCATTAGGTTTCAACGCATGTTTGAACAAGAGGATCACCTTAGCCTGTGTTGCTCAACTGCTCACCATCAGCCTGTTTGAAAAAAATTAAAAGGGGAGTACCTAAGGACTGTTGTGGTAAAATGTGTTCCATTTTTCCAAGTTGCAGAATCTTTGTGGAGGAAGGTCAATAGTCTTTTTAACTACTAACTGGATTATGGCTTTCTGTTTTATTCGATTTTAATGCTGCTGATGAGAGGTTACTCCTTGAAACACGTGTACAGCATACCAAAATTTGCTTTAACGGTATATATGCAACTTGAGTATTTTTGTATTTTTTCCCGATATGACTTTCCGGGTTTGGATCGAAATTGACCAAATTTCAAAATTCATCGAGATTAATTACCCTCTGTTCACCAACATTTTACAACTTAACGAAAGGGACAACTTGATATTACACATTTATCTCTTAAAGTTTTGTCAATGAAAGGTAAAGAAATGCAAGTTTTGAAAATTTAGTGAAAAAAGGCAATAAAACTTGCATGGTCTATTAGGTTTCCTAAAACTACAGGCTTGACATGACAAACAATTTATTACTTTACCTTTATCATTTATAGTTTTAAAGATAAATGACGAAAAACGTAAAAAATGTAAAATTTTGACGAATTACTCCTGCACGAGTTTCGGAATTGTTTTTCGAAATTGAAGGGAAGGCATGACATGATACTCATTTTTTTATTTTACATCTGACCTGTATCCTTTATAGTGTTGAAATTAAACACAAAAAAATTTAATACAAAAAAATCATTGAAAAGGGCAATTACTCCTTTTCACATTTCCTGAAAAATGGCAGGGTGTGTAGATTTTGCTTTTCTGTACAAATGAACCTGATCAAATTTTTGATATCTGTACGTTTTTTGTTATTGGCCAAGAACTTCAATTTACACTTATGTGTTTTTGAAACGGCGACCATGTTTGGTTAGCGGACTAAATGTATACAGTTTTGAGCAGCCATAACCTTGTAATGATACAGACTAAGTTCGGTTTCATTGGGACCAGTGATTTCAGAGGGGGTGATTTTTTCTAAATCGTTTACGGACTGATCACGAACGGACAACGGACGATGGACGCAAAGATATGACAAAAACCCACATTGCCTTTTCGACCAGATGAGCTGAAAACTCATATAATTGTGATTTCAAATCCTCATTCAAACCGAAAAAAATGGCTTTGTTTCGACTGAAGAGTAGTAAGTTCCAGCAATATCAATCTACTGAACAATTATTGACTGCTATTGTGGTATTTATTTCTATTGAAATGCCTGTACTAAGTAAGGACCGTCGTAGTCGACATTTTGCCCGGTGTTTTTCACCTGATTTGTCTTTTTTTTTCTCATAGACTTCAGCTCTTGCATGACAACTCTGTTTGGTAATATTGTTATTACACCTATTTCTATTTTGTCGATGATGGTCAGTAAATGTCACTAGAAGCATCAAAAGCCAAGCCGGCGTATTAATCGTTGACATTAAAAAAGTTAAAATCTATAAGGTTAAATATTTCTGCAGCCATGAATTTAAAGTAACTGATACACATACCTCTACTTCGTTCCAAGTTCTTTCTGTCGTTCATTGGCGAAGATATGGGTTTTTTTATCTAATCAACATGACAAACGGAATGATATAAAGTTTCAAATTTCTTTGTAGAAATGTACTTAATTTTTCAGCATATTTTTGCAGTTGGTTCGTTATTGTGGGACGGGTAGTTGATACAATTATACTGAAGCAAAATCCCTATCTAAAATGTATGTCACTGATATGTGCAGCTATTTTTTTTCTTTCATCCTTTAAGAAAATCTTCGTCCGTCGCAAAAACATGATTGAATAAAAATGGCACATCAGTGTCACATATGAAAAGGGCACTTTAAGCCGTTTCAACTTTACACTTGATTAAGTTGCTAAAGGTTCGTGCTTGCCGTACATAGAGCAGGACATGATTATTCTCCCGGAACATATGATGTGACTTTTCATTCAAAAAAAGATTTACACTTAAGTACTTTGATTTCGATTTTACAGTTTAGGATATTCGTATTTTCGTAGATGTACGATTTACGTAATTTATGTGTCACTTATAACTTATATTCTACTGCATCAATCCAGCTATTACAAACTCAGTCGCCTTAATCATTCCTCCTTTTACTCTTCTAGCTCTTTCATATGGTTCCGAATTTAGGTTTCGTTTTTTTATTATTCTAATCTTCTGGACTCTGTTCAAATTTATCTTATCAACTCTTTATGTAGAAAATTTAATCAAATTAATATACTTACAGCCAGTAAAGAGAAGTCAGGTCAGTGAAATTCACATTTTTCAATGTTGTGATTTTATTGTTGTGTAAGTAACTAAAAATATATAATAATATTTTATTGTTTTGTAAGTAACTAAAAATACATAATATACATAATATATTTTTGAAAAAACACAACAATCTAAATTGAAAAACCTTCATGGTTATACTGTACAAAAATGGTTTACGATGAAAACGAAAGTATATAACGACATATTCTTAACTCATGACTTGTGAAATTCTAGGACCAGCAATGATTTAACCATAAAGCTATATGATAAACAGTTACATTACGTTCTTAGCAATCCCTCCAGATGCACTCCAAAGGGACTTACATTCCGCCCCGAATCAGTTTTTAGATTTGGTTCAATTTCAAATAACTAAATACCGAATTTACTGTGAATTTATTTTCTGCATATGCACATTTCGACAACTTATGTCTCTTCAGCGCAGATAAAATCTAAACGTTTGGAAGACCATAAAAATCAAAGATGTTAAAAACTGATAGAGAACAAACACTCAATATGATCTAAAGTTAAAGCCAAAATCAGCTAAGGACAGAGCTTTGCATGAGGGAGATACTGCTTAGTTTTCAACAACATTTACAAAAATTTAGATATTGCAAGGTTCGAAATAAAATCGGCTTTCGGGACAGCATCGAAGTACGGACTACTGGGCTGGTGAATACCCTCGGGGACTAACAAGTCCACCAGCAGAGGCATCGACCATTTACGCTTTGATTTGAAAAACTGAACAAAGTCACACATTGGTCGAGTCAGCTGGTCATGTAATTGACATATAATCATCAATGATGAATGTGGAGTTAAAGTACATGAAACAAAGTCTACAAATAGATGGAACATACAAGCAAAGGAACAACAATCATGATTTAGCAAACGTCCCTCTACGTTTATAGCACTCATAAAATTATATTTTGATGATTATATGTCACCTATATGATCAGCTGACATAACTTGACCTCTGTGTACATAGATAATAGTTCGTTATTCTCAAATAACAAATCCAGAAAATAAACAAAATCTATTAAAAACAGTTAATAAAAAAACAGCAAAAATCGACGTCAAGCCTTATGCTTTCTGACAAAACCCTTAGTATAATACAGAAAGAATCTTTTTATGCCTCTGGCAGCCCATTCGATGATTCCATCTTGTTCGCTGCATCAAAATCTCCTACAGATAAATTTTTATTAAATTCGGACAAATTCAATTATATGTTCAAAATTTTGACGTATTTTGGCAGCCATTTTGAAAATTGTTTCTTTTGCATCTTGTTTGCAGTGCAAGAATCTAGCTCCAAATCAATTTTCATTGATATCGAATAAAGTTGAATATTTTACGAAAGGATACGGAGTAAATGAACCATAACACATATATTTACTCCAACTGTAGTAATTTTAATGACCTGTATGGCCATTTCGGAAATTAATTCCTCATCAGCAGCATTAGAACCCAAACAAAGGAAATCCATAATTTCAAAAAAAAAAAAATAAAATGCATTAAACCAAACGAAATCCGAATAATAAGTAATATCAAATATAGCTAAGGACAGAACTACGATAGAGGGAGTTTTACCTTCAGTTTTAGAATTTACAAAAATTTAGATAATAGTAATTGGAAAAAGTGTACACATGAGGTATTATCTCATATACAAGTACACCATATCTAAGAAAAATAAAGAGCACACATCTCTACCACGGGTAATTGTTTTACCAACTCCACACTGCAATAAAAGAGAAACCCCTGTATTAAATATTTTACGAAAGGATATGGAGTAAATGAACATGAGACCATAACACATATGTTAACTGCAACTGCAGTAATTTAAATGAGCTGTATGGCCATTTCGGAAATTAATTCCTCATCAACAGCACAAGAACCCAAACAAAGGAAATCCATAATTTCAAAAAATGTTTAAAATGCATAAAACCAAACGAAATCCGAATAGTCAGTAATATCAAATATAGCTAAGGACAGAACTACGACAGAGGGAGTTAATCCTTCGGTTTTAGAATTTACAAAAATTTAGATAATAGTAGTTGAAAAAAGTGTACACACGAGGTATTATCTCATGTACAAGTACCCCATATCTAAGAAAAATAAAGAGCATACATCTCTACCACGTGGAATCGGTTTACCAACTCCACACTGCAATAAAAGACAAATTCCTGTATTAAATATTTTACGAAAGGATATGGAGTAAATGAACATGAGACCATAACACATATGAGTTTGTTTTACATATTTTCGCAGCCATATTTAAAATGGCTACAAGTTTTTAAAGTTTTTCTGTAGAAATTCCTTCCTCTCATCCTACTACACATTTGGACGAATTATGAACAATTTCTTTACAGTAGTTGATGGGATATTGAATAACATAGAAATGTTTTTATGTGTTTTAGGGCGGCCATCTTGGAAATAGCGGCATTATGTAATTGTTTTGCACAGATTTCGTGGTTTTATCATTTTGAACATCTCTACCAAGTTTTATGAAAATCTGTCGAGGCCTTTTTGAGATTTGAAACGTAAACTTGTGGCCATCTTGAAAATGGCAGTCATTTTAAATCTAAAAATTTCATACACAATAAAACTCTTTATAATGAAGCTTTTGACCGAATGATAAAACCGATTACCGATTCTATTTGGATTCTGGCAATATCTAAATTTTTGTAAATTTTGATGAAAACAAAGCAGTATCTCCCTCATGCAAAGCTCAGTCCTAAACTGATTTTTGCTTTACTTGTACATCATATTGGTTATTTGTTCCTTATCAGTTTTTAAACATCTTTGAGTTGATGGTCTTCCAAACATTTAGATTTTATCTGCACTGAAGAGACATAAGTTGTCGAAATACTCATATGCAGAAACAAAATTCACAGTAACTTCGGTTTTTAGTTATTTATTAATACAAGTTTCCATTGTAATTTTACTCGCAGAGTCAAACAGACCTTGAAGTTGCGTAAAGTTACGTGCAAAGTTAATCAGACCTTAAACTTGCGTCTCAAAAAACTTTTAACAACTACATTGTATATACACAGTTAACACCTGAAATGAGAAAACTGAGGTTCAGCTGTAAAATGATTGTGATAGAACTGGTGTAAATATTCATGTAAATGTATTGAAGATCGTTGCTTTTCTTCTCAATGTTTTGTTAAATCTGTCGTGCAGATGGCTTTATAAAGAATTTTGGTATTGAGTCATTATTCTGATATCTATATGTTCCTATAATATATCATTATAGGAGGTAGGGATGATACTTTTATCGATCCTTACCGATTTTCCAAATACATAGTCTACGATACGTCTAAACGGATGCGTCGATATGGAAATGCTGTAGTAGGAACAAATCATACAATAGAAGGTACCGGACATAGATAATTACGAAAAAAATGATCGCATACAGTACTTACAGAAATCTCAAAGATGACAGTCCAACGAAGGTATCCTCCCCTAATATTGTTATTTCATTGTCATTCAAAATTCTAAAATAACAGAAGTATATCTTAACTGAATACATTTATGGATTAAGTCTTTTTGGGATGATTGCAAATGTCAAATTGCAAGACGTTATCAAATAAATACAAAAATAGCAAACTTGCAAAATAAACAGTTAATTTCGTTATGCTGTTACACGTGTTTCAAGCAGTGACCTGTCATCAGCAGCATTAGAAACAAATCATAGAAATCCATAATCCAAAAATAGTTAAAAAAGAAGTACTCGTTACCAAAAGTATCGAAATAGGGAGCCAAATCCAGTACCAAGGGCATCCACCGAGTGCCATACACGAAATGAAGCCTCAGTATTTATAGGGGTTAGAATTTTGATGAAAACAGTAAATTTCTATAAAACGCAAGGTAATTTTTTTCTTGTCTTCTCGATGCGGGGCCCTAATTGGCCTATTTGTAGGATTTGCACAAACGAATATTGTATAGTAATAACGGACGAGTTCGACCTGTTTAGAACTAGCATAGTTTAGTACTTATAACCTAGCTTTACTTGATCTTATTGTAACTATTGTAACACAAACGAATATTGTATATTACGTACACAGTACCAGTTAGATCTGATGTCAGGTTTATACAAACGAATATTGTATATCATTATTACGGAAGCATGGAGGGAACGAGATAGCTATATCGTGGCCACGACTTAGTAGGTCCTTTTACGTCAATCATCATCAAATATTACGTGCTAGATGCGGAGTTTGGTCTGATTGACAGGTATATACGACTTATCCGCTTGATCACCTGTTCGCTTGGCTTGATGTAACCAAGTTTCTATTCAGCATCTGATGTTATGAACAGAAAAAGTGTTGACCGCTACAGCGTCAAGATGTCAACTATTTGAAATTGGCGGTATTTATGTTGACTTTTCATACTGTGAAGCATTTTAAACAGAACAGAACTATATTTGGCAATGTTACTATCCAAAGTAGTCAACAATCAGTATAATAATATTAATGCTGTGTTTTACATTTACTATGGAAAATAGTAGCTAAGGAGATGGACAATAGTACATTCCCATTCGGGTCGCAAACTTTTGTCAATCACCCTGGCTACTATTTTCGTATAGTCAATGTAAAAAACAACATCATTATATAAGTAGTAACAGGCTAATACGACATTTTGTCAGGTTAACATAAAAATATTGAATAGTTTTTAAAGGCCTGTTTGACCAGTTGTCAATTCATCAAAAGTACTTACAGACCAGACAGACCTTTTGTCAGGTTAGCACCCTCTAATGTTGTCATTCTATTGTTATTAATGGTTCTAAAAAAGGAAAAGGCATAGAATAGTATACAACACTTGAATGAATTTTACAACGAAGATATATAGATATCAGTCACTTGTGGAAAAAATAACAGTAAATTTCGTTATCAATGAGTAACCTCTCATCAGCAGCGTTAAAATCAAATAATATGGAAAGCCATAATCCAAAAGTAATCAAAAGAGAAGTAATCATTGCCAAAAGTATCGAAATAGGAGGAAAAATCCAGTACCAAGGACATCCACTGAGTGCAATACACAGCTCATGATCACTATGTAATTTTGGCAGGCCCGCAGAGTTGCTTAAGCACAGTAACTATAGATATGTATGTTGTTCATATATTTGTTTTTCACAATTTTTAAAGTACATTCTTGCAATGATTTTTTCTATTCGTTTATTTATCAATATAATTATAAATATTTATATTTTTTGGGGGGAGGGGTGTTATGTTTTTTTTTTTGCTTAATAATGATAGTTTCGAAATGTCCAATAAAATGCTAGAAGCTTCGATGCATTCTTTCTGGAATGAAAAAAAAACAGAGTTGTTGTTACAGAAGAACCGTACTTTTATGTCATTTAGGAAACATCTTGATACTGCGGACGCAGAAAGGACGACAACAGTTATGGTTCCGCAAGTACCAGGGGATACGTATTATGATTATGTACTTACAAAGATGTCAGAGATTCAGGTACAGTCCAGCACCCGCCTTCCGATGTTGTAATTTCGTTAAATGCCAGATTCCTAAATCAGAAATGTTAAGGTATAAAAAAAGTTTATACTGTAAAACTGAAATGTCGACAACGTATAGAATAACTAAACACTGTTTTGTTGAGTTACTACTTTGTAGGTCGACAACTGTGAATAATGTTTCTGTTGATTTACAATTCGACAACTTACGTCTCTTCAGTGTAGATCTATTCAAATCGTTTGGAAGATCATAAACCGAGATATACTTCCAAACTGAAATAGGACCTATAACCAATGGAATCAAAATCCAAAATCAGCTGAGTACAACGCTTCAAAAAATTCACTGTTTCATTTTTCAAGATCTGTGAAGTAATTTCTTCTAGTCCTAAGACACAAATATCGGTGATATTTGTTTGAAGCATAGTATCCTGACAAATACCTATAATCGGTATGTTAATTGTTTTCCAAATGACAAGTAGTGCATGCATATCAGTTTTTTGCCTATCACTCCTTAACGCGAACTGCGGCATAGAGAGACAATAAGGAGATAGAAATGGCCCTTGAATGTGTGGTAATTCTTTAATAACTGAGGTCAATTAAAGTAACAATATAACTATATCTATTCTTATCATGCAATTAACGGAATAAAACGTTTTACAACGTGGAATATAATGCAAACAATGAATTTCCAGATTTTAGGGAATTGTATTATTTTTAAAATGCTAATCGATTTTCCTATTACTCCAAAACTATCTATCAGTTATGTAAGAAATTGGCTGTCATCAATCCCAACGTTTGAAAACTTGCAATAAAAAACAAAGGAAACAACCAGTGTCGCATGTTTTATTTAAAGAATATTAAATAATCGCACGAATAAATGACAAAATTCCTACAAATAAATGATAAGATTAAGGAAATGGACAACGCTTTTCATGTTGATCTTCGTCTTGAGGTAACCTTGAATCCTTCAAAATTGGGCAAACACTTGTACCTCATAGTAAGCACCAGCTTGATTGGAATTCACTTGTAAGATGTCAGACATTATCACATTCATTTGCAAAAGATCTTTTTCTTTTGGCAATTAATGCGAGATCATCAACAAACAAAAAATATTGGGTTATATACTCTTATAAACAATGCAATCGGAACCAAAGGCCAATCGAACATATAAATGACCACAGCGTACAAGTCGAGTTGATGGCAAGAAAACTTTGCAACTAAAATTGGGAAATGTGGGTATTATATATACAGGTTTCGAAAATAAATACGAGTTTGTTTCATTTCAAGAATTTTCTTTTATAATTTCTGTAAAACAATTTTCATAGCGCTAGTTAATAAGAAGTTTTTAATACCCTTGTTCTGTGATTTGAAAAAAATGGTCACTTTATTTCTCTTGATTAACATTACTTACATAACAGTAAGAGATGAAAGACCAGTCCAAGAAACACCTTCGAGAGTATCAATTTCATTTCTCTGTATGTCCCTTTTAAGAGATAAAAAGATATATTATAAATATGAACAAAACATTAAGCAACCATGTGATAGATCCCTCCCAAATCACATAAAAATGTACCAAAAATAAAAACTCATTATCACATACCTTACAAAATCAAGCATTTTAAATACATAAAACAATTATGGGTTATTCAATTGGATTTTATTCTGTTGTGAGAGTATAAAAAGTAGGCGTTAAACGACAATCAATCAATCTTGTCAAATGGTATGAATGGAGGTTTTACTAATTAAGAGAGAATGGAGCATTTATTAAAATGTAATTATACTTTGAAACGTTTGTTAAGTTTTAAATTAGCTGATAATGTATCAAATTAAGCGTCCATGTGTTAGTTTGAATACCTAAGTGACATCAAAATTTTGACACGTAAGGGTCTCTCCTGACTTTATCTGCCTTTATCACTTGTAATTTTCTCTTTCTCTTCTTTTACAATAAAAATTCTAACATATACAAGAATCAAATGTGTATACATGAACTATAATCCATGTTGCAAGAAAAAATAACACGTTTTGAAAATATTAAACTATTGCATAACTTTAAACCGGACAAAATATCTTTCCGTTGAAACAATAAGCTTGATATACTTCACATTTGGTAGTCTCTTCATTGTGCAAATGTAAAATAAAGACAAAAATTCAGACAAAACTAACTTTTTACGTTTTTTATTTTTTGGTGTGCCACCTATGGCAGGCCGTTTTTATATTTATTACACTTTCAAGATATCTTATTTAATATATAAGATATCTTTATTAGTTTATAAGATATCTTATTTAAATTGAAATTAATTAGATAACTTATTTAATTTATAAGATATCTTATTTAGTATATAAGATATCTTAATTAGTATATAAGATATCTTGTGTACTTGTACTTGTACATGAGATAATATATCATGTGTACACTTTGTTCAATTACTATTATCTAAATTTATGTAAATTCTAAAACCGAAGGATTAACTCCCCCATCGTAGTTTTGTCCTTAGCTATATTTGATATTACTGATTATTCGGATTTCGTTTGGTTTTATGCATTTTAAACATTTTTTGAATTATGAATTTCCTTTGTTTGGGTTCTAGTGCTGCTGATGAGGAATAAATTTCCGAAATGGCCATACAGCTCATTAAAATTATTGCAGTTGGAGTTGACATATGTGTTATGGTCTCATGCTCATTTACTCCATATCCTTTCGTAAAATATCTTATTTAATATATCAGATATCTTATTTCATTTATAGGATATCTCTTTTATATCTTTATAAGAAATTATTTAAAGTATTCATAGATATCATAATTATTTTATAAGATATCTTATTTAGTTTCTAAGAGATCTTTTTAATTAAATAAGATATCTTAATTATTAAATGAGATGTCTTAAATATTTAATAAGATATATCTTATTTAATATATAAGATATCTTTATTAGTATATAAAATATCTTATATAGTCAATTTCAAGATATCCTATTTAATATACAAGATATCTTATTTAGTATATAAGATATCTTATTTAATATATCAGATATCTTAGTTAAATTGAAGTTATTTCATAAAAGATATCTAAATTAGTCAATAAGATATCTTTTAACTCAATAAGATATCTTAATTATTATATGAGATATCTTATATATTTAATAAGATATCTTTAATAACAGTTTAATTAGATATCTTATTTAATATATCAGATATCTTGTTTAATAATTAAGATATCTCAATTACTTTATAAGATATCTTATTTAACTTAACAAGATATCTTGAAAATGGGATAAATATAAAAACGGCGTGCCATAACCTCCGGGGATAAAGCAAAAATTCCTGGTTTGAATTCTTCTGTTGGTTTTTGAAATTCAGTTATAGATGGAAGGAAAGAATTCTGTATCCTAGAAATCTTTACCATTAAGTTATTTGGATTTAGTAAAAAATCTTTATGTCAGAAATGTTAGTTGATGTCCAGGCCATTGAAACCTAGTATTTAGAACAACCTTACATTGAAATGTATCTAAACCCATTTATAATTAAGAGATACCCATGACGATTTTATCATGAATTCCCATTATATCCTAATGAATTCAGTGATTTCAGAAATCATAATGAAGATCAAGTTTACTTTCGATACGAAAACTATAGTGAAAGGGTTTTTATTCCAATTGGCTCTCAGTTAATCAAAATTTGTCAATATCCAAAATTTAGCTCTTTGAATTTTTGCTTATATTCTCGCAGTTTAGATAGTTTTTGTTTGGATCGTTTTTAAGAAGGCCCTAATTGAGATAAAATAACAAAATACCGAAGTTACCGTTAATTTATTTTCTGCATATGCGCATTTCGACACCTTTTGTCTAATCAGTGCAGATCAAACCAAAATATTTGGAAGTCCATTTACCGATTAACGTGTAAAAATTGATACAGAACAAATAATCAAAAGGATCTAAACACAAAGCCAAAATTCAGCTAAGGACAGAGCTATGCATGAGGGAGATACTCCTTAGTTTTAAACAAAATATTGTGAAATTTAGATATTGCAAGTTTTAATAAAGTCAGTTTTCAAATATTTGATTCTTGTACTATCTTTTATTAATGTACTTCAAAGATGAATGTGTATCTGATAGGATCTGTTAATCGGTTTTAAGAGAGAGAGAGAGAGAGAGAGAGAGAGAGAGAGAGAGAGAGAGAGAGAGTATTTACTTAACACTTACAATGAATTCAAAGAATCAAGCCCATTCCATACCGTTGTGTTCAGTCTTGTTATGTTATTGTTGTTTAGAATTCTGAAAAAGAATCAAATGAAGTTAATAAGCATTATTTGTTTTCCATAGCTATGGGGAAAGCATCACAAACTAGTGGGTATTCAGTAAAAGTGTTTGTGTGTGCGTGTGTGTTTTCATTTTTCTTTTCTGTACCGTACTTATGTTGTTTCCTTGTTTTCCCGCTGTTGCCATTGTCCTTGGATTATTCATTTTAGATTAACGGTTCGGTTCATACTTACTTGTATAATAGTTACTTATATAGAGATAATTATAACGAGATATAGACTGCCCTGGGGATAGCGATATGGACTGACACATGGATAATGCCCGAGCCGAAGTAGTGTAGAGGGACAGTTCAGGTCGCATTTGCAGCGGACCCGTTGCCATAGGAACACGAAGTGTTCCGAAGTTCGTGTTCCGAAGTGTTGGTGATCTCTCCGTAATAGCCCGAACCTCAGCCCGTGTCGGTGGAGCCGTCGCGGCGGAGCGTTGCCATGGGAACACGAAGTGTTCCCGTCCATGACGTCATCAAAACACGGCATCCTGGGAAATTTGACTTGAAGTAAAAATAGTCTTATTTGAAGCCCTAAACAACCATATTGATTGGAAATGATGATATGAATCAATACAAGACTAAACAGGGGTACTGTTGAACGGTATGGGAGTAAGCAGTGCTATCTCAAGGGCAGTCTATATCGTGATAATTCTCTCTATATAAGTCACTATTGTCTTAATTTGCATTTTCTTTTGTATGTTTTGCTAACACTGAATTATCAGAAATGACAGTTTCATGAAAATCATTAAATACTAAAGTTTCAGTTTTGGATACTAAATTTAAAATAAATAATAGTTACATTTAACAATTAAGTTACTTTGAAAAAAAATCAAACAACTGCATTATGGATGCAATTAATCAAACGAAAAAACAATTGTATTGTGAATACAATTTAAACCTATCGGTCAAAATCAGAAAATTGGGACCGGTCAATATCCATCGTAGTTTTGTCCTTAGCTATATTTGATGTTACTAATTATTCGGATTTCGTTTGCTTTTATGCACTTTAATCATTTTTTGAAATTATGGATTTCCTTTGTTTGGGTTCTAGTACTGCTGATGAGGAATTAATCTCTGAAATGGCCATACAGCTCATTAAAATTATTGCAGTTGGAGCAGGCACATTTTTTTATTTTCTCATGTTCATTTACTCCATATCCTTTCGCTAAATATTTTATAGCATAAATACCATAGATTAATGTTTATTAATGCTATTTTTTACCCTTGCGGGTTGACAGCATACATATACAAAACACAAACAATTATAAACAATGAAACATATATACATTTCGAACAATAAAAATTATGCATCTATTTTGAGTCCACTCTCCTCAGTGCTAGTGACTTTTGAATGAATGGGGCAGCAAGGTGCATAAGACAATCAGACGACAAAATATTTTCCAAAAATCTCCTTGTATTTTTTTCCATCAATTGTGGATTCATATTTTTTATTTTGATAAAAAAATCTTTTCTTAATGGTTCAATTCTTTTGACAATGGAAAAAGAAATGCTCCTCATCTTCAATTAAATTTTTGTTACATTGTTTACAAAAGCTCTGTTTATTTTATTTTATCTACCTCTTTCTATTTCTAAAATATGCTCACTTATTCTCATTTTAACAATTAATTTTCTGTTTTCAAAATTTGAATTTTCAATATAAGGTTCTAAAATGTAGTTTTTCTTAAGTTTGCTGTAAAGATAGGGCTTATTGTTATTAGTTAAAGATTTCAATTTATCAAAAAATAGATTTTCATATTTATCCATTAATGTTTTTTTCAAATTTTTTGTGAGGTTGCATTTCTCTTTCTTAAAATCAGAAACCTCAACATCTTTTTTAGCAATTTCTGCTGTATTTAATATATCTTCTGCAAAAGTGTACCAAGAATATATGCCATTTGAGTGTATTGTTTTTGATAATTCATATGCATCTAATAAAAATGGATTGTTATTATGGTCAGAAATTCTGGCCATATACTTCAAGACATGTAATTTTATATAAACATCTAAAGGGTATTGAGCAATTTCTGCTCTAGCTGTTATATAAACAGATTTTTTACTTAATCCAAGAACAAATTTACAGAATTTCAAATTCACCTTTTCAAGAAAACTTTTGTATGCTGAATCGATGAAATCAAATTTAGAATTTGACTTTTTCGCACGAAGCTTTGCATTAAGTATTTTTCGTAAAAATCCATATACCAAATTTCTGAGTTGTACATCTGTATAGGTTTAACAAGAGAATCAAAAAGTTTTTTATATATCTTTACTGAGACATTTTCAATAGGGTTTAAATATTTAAACATGGAAAACATGACCTTACAGCCCTTTTTAGACAGTTCTAAATGGGTAGAGTGAAATTTTCCTGAGGATTCAATAAGATTTCCAAGATATTTATATTTCAGAACCTTTTCTAATCTATGACCATTTATATAAAATTCAGACTTGTTGTAACAAATAATTCTTTGTTGGAAAATCATAATTTCACTCTTTTTTCATTTACTGATAGTTGCCATTTGTTACAATATTCATGAAATTTATCTAGAGAATTCTGTAGTCCTTCTGCACTTTCAGAAAGGAGTAATAGGAGAAGATAACTCTAAGTTCTATAACTTGTGTCTCATCCTATTGTTATTCTTTTGAACAATAAAATAAGTTTAAAGTACAAGCGATACAGCCCGTTCAGAGTATTGTTCGAGCTGTATGTTGAAATATAGTATACCATGTGATAGTAATTGAACCAATAGAATAATTCGTAACAAAAGTGATATGAAATAAATATATATACTTACAGCCTCTCTAGATGCCTCAGTCCTTCCCAAGTACTTCCTTCTAATGTTGTGATTTCATTGTTGTCTAGGTGCCTTTAACAAGAAAACAGAAAAATAGCCATACAACCTATTATATACTTTAAACACATTGGATACCCTTTTGCCTTTTGATGATTTGGATTTGATTTGCATAAAAAAAATATTTCCTCGGTTCTCATTATATCGTGGATTCCATTATATCGTGGTATTCACGTTCATTTCAACCAATTTTTTACTGTGACGTCATTGTTACTACGTAGCTACGTACCACGATAATATGAGCTACCAGTATATTGGGTAGATGTCCTGGTGTCCAGATTTTGGAAATTCTTTTACAAAATCAAAAACGTCCTCTGCAAAATGATTTGTCATGTAACTTAACATGTAAATCGGTTATGATTCCCCTTCTTGTTTTAAATTAATAATGAAGGGATATTGAGTAAATGCAAATGAGACAAAGTCTCTACAAATACATGGTATCACTAAGCAACGGAACAATCTTTTATTGTTCTTCATTTTTTCACCACGAGGACTTCAACAATGAGTTTTATTCATACGTCATAGTAAGTTCAAGATGGCCCATAGCACCAATACTAGTGGAATTCATTACTAACTGTCGAGCAACGCTACATTCATGCCTTTTTTACTCGTTTGATCCATGGATTAGGGATCGTCAACAAACATAAACTTTACTAGCCACGTTTTCTAATCTAAAAACAATGGCAGTAGAATGTGAAGCGAAGACCACAAAAATCGAAGTCCAAAGACATGTTAAAAACGGCAACAGAAAAAAAACAAAGACAAAACAAGGACATGAGACAGCTACAATGCACGGAAATAAAAAGACGACTTTCAGAACTAATCCACTTTTGCTTAAATTGGTTTGCTATGGAATTGGATTTTGATTTTAATTTTGATTTTGCAATTGTCAAGAGAATTAGATATAGTCCATGGGCTGGAATACCCCCCCCCGTGCGCCCCCCACTTATGATCCCCATCCATATTTTTCAGTCCTTCTATATCCCCTCTTCAAAATTATATATGTTAACATGAGCATAACCTGCACGCAATATTGGAACAGGCCCCTTTTTAAGACCCAACCAAAGAAATTTTGGAAAATTTCGTTTTTGATCAAAGTTTTTCTTTCAATCGCTTCAAATTGTAGATTGGTGCCTCTCAGTTATGAAAAATGGTATAAAATGATAGCCTATGGTATAAGCTTTACAAATATTCCACATAAGTACCATTTCTATACCCATTACGTTATAAAAATTGAAAAATCTCACCCCTACCCCTTCGAAATGTTGACATAAATTTTAAGATTTTTCTCGAAATCGTGTAAGTTCAACGGTCCTTAGAAACCAGTATGTTTTTCATTTCATAATTCATGTTTTACTCTTTTAATGTCCTTTTATAAAAATTAAGCATGTTAACATAATGTAAATATGTTTTGAATGACCAAACTATCACTTTTAAATAGACAAATTAAACGCAACTTTGAATATATTCGTATTCGACAAAGTTTTGTCCCTTTTTTGTCTCACCTTATCTATGAGTGGTTCAAATTCATGAAAAGATGGAATAAAATGGAAGTACACAATGTCCTCTTTACAACTGGTACAAATTATGGCAGTTTTGAAGTATTATAAACTTCCTACATCCATAAAACTTACCCCTACCCCAACAAATTTACTCTAAAATTGTCAATTTTTTGTCTATGTTCGCATAAAAATTACCAGAACACGCAAATTGTGTGTTGTATATGACAAGGTTGCATGAATTATATTGTGATTTCGTATTTTTAACTGCCATTTGTTGACTTAAACTCAATATCTTGCCCAAAATTTATGAAAAATGGGCATTTTCTACATTTCAGATTTATCAAAAGTTCACTGTTAAATCGTTATACATTCAAAATCTCGAGGATATATCTGCAGATATGCCCATTAATTGTTCTTAGGGATATATATAAGTTGTCTCAAAAAATTGCCTAGAAAAACAAGGAGTGTTTAATGTGACTCTGAATACCGAAAATCTTACCCCTACCCAACAAATTTTCTCTAAAATTGTCAATTTTTTGTCTATGTTCGCATAAAAATAATCAGAACACGCAAAATGTGTGTTGTATATGGCAATGTTGCATGAATTACTTTATAATTTGCTATCTTAGCAGCCATTTGTCGACTTAAACTCAATATTTATCCCAAAATAAACGAAAAATGGGAATTTTCAACATTTCAGATTTATCCAAAGCCCACTGTTAAGTCGTTAAATATGTCAATTCCGGAGGATATATCTGCAGATTTGCCAACTAATTGATCTAAGCGATTCATTAGTTGTCTTAAAACATTGTTTAGAAAAACAAGGAGTGTTTAATGTGACTCTGAATACCGAAAATATGACCCCTACCCCAACAAATTTTCCCTAAAATTGTCAATTTTTTTGTCTATGTTCGCATAAAATTAACTCAAACACGCAAAATGTGTGTTCAATATGACAATATTGCATGAATTGCATTACGATTTGATATTTTGACAGCCATTTGTTGACTTAAACTCAACATTGTACCCAAAATTGAAGAAAAATGGGAATTTTCAACATTTTAGATTTGGTCAAAGTTCACTTTTAACCCGTTATTTATGGCAAGTCTAGGGGATATATCTGCAGATATGCCAATTAATTGTTCTTAGGGATATATTAGGTGTTTGGAAACAGTGTTTAAAAAATCAAAGAACGTTTAATGTGACTCTGAATACCGAAAATCTCACCCCTACTCCAACAAATTTTCCCTAAAATGGTCAATTTTATGTCTTTGCTCGCATAAAAATAACCAGAACACGAATAATGTTTGTTATAATCACTTGGTCATAAGTTAGGGACCACCCATATTTCAATTTGAGCTAAACTTTGAAAACAAAATTTAATATTTTACATTTCAAGAAATGTTTCAAAATCACTTTGTGGTGAAATTAATCCATTTACAAGAAAAAAAAACTATAAAGGTACACTAGGCACACAAAAAATGCATTTCAATGGCTATTTGAAAAATGGGGTGCAAAATGGGTGCTGATAAACAGGAAATAAGTTTCAGTGAAATGTGCAATTTCTTGTGAAAAATTTCACTATCAAACACTGAAATTTTCATATTGTCAAAATAAACACACATACAAGAAGAAAACACAGTATTTTTTAACCTTGGGAACCGTCATAATTTCATTTAAGGGAGATAATCTGTCTTAATACAGTTTTGCAACCTAATTTATCAAGAAATGGTATGGTGTTCTCAAGATTTAGACTTTATTGGGCTGTAGTCTTTTGTTGCATTGAACTTTCTAAAAGTAGTCTTTTTCATACGAATTTTTGAATTTATCTAGTCTACAGACGCCACAGTGACACGTTTTTGTCTACAAAATTGCATTTTTTTGCATAAAATTTCTTTTAATGCAATTGACTTAAGTTCTTTCTTTGCTGTTGCAAAAAAATCGGATGGAAAGTTGTTTTGCTCATACAGGCATAAATTATTGTAAAACAATTGGTATTTTAAAACCTGTTCATAACGAAAATCCGATTTTTTCCCCATTTTTACCGAAAATGCCAATTTTCATTTATCATTATTTTCCAATCAACATTGTAAAAATTAATGAAATTTTGAAGCAATTAACTTTAATAACGATAAAATGCGTAGAATTTGTTTTCAGGATAACTTTAAAACACCTCAAATAAAGTTTTCATGGATTGCTGATGAAAAGCACCCCAATAATTAAGCCATCACATTCCATAAATTTGGCAAACTTCCAATAACAAAATTACACAGATGTAAGAAAAAATTGAACAATAATAACACGTTTTGTCAGATTTTAACGTTAAAATAGCCCTTTATCTGAAAAAGGAAATCGTTTTGACTCTTTGCGATAAAACTGGGAAACAAGGGTAGTTCAACTTTGAAGTAACGATGTTTTCATTACGCATGTTTGCAGTGTTATTCTCCTCCTTTCAAAAACCAAGACAGCATTTTAATGCATTACGCTCATTACACCAAGCATGCGAACGAACAAAATATAAATTCAAAAATATGACTTAGAAATTAACTTTCAAATCAGATGGTCCTTAACTTGTGGCCAAGTGTATATATGACAATGCTGTATGTATAACATCATGATTTGGTATTTTAACAGCCATTTGTTGACTTAAACTCAATATTTTGCCCCAAATTGATGAAAGATGGGGATTTTCTGTATTTCAAATTTGTCCACCGTTCAGTGTTTAGTCGTAATATATGTCAAATCTGGAGGATATGTCGGCAGATGTTCTGTACGATACATTAGTTGTCTTAATACATTGTTTAGAAAAGCAAAGAGTGTTTAATGTGACCCTAAATACCTAAAATCTTACCCCTACCCCCAAGAAATTCGCCCTAAAGTGGTCATTTTTTTGTCTATATTCGCATAAAAATAACCAAAACCTACAAAGTGTGCATTGGATATAAAAATTTTGCATTAATCTTTTATTAATAATTTGCATTGTGGCAAATCTGGAGGATTTATCTGCAGGTATGCCAATTCATTGTTTTTGGGGATATATAAGTTATCTTAAACAATGTGTAGAAAAACCAGGGGTGTTGAATGTAGCTCTAAATACCGAAAATATTACCCCTTCCCCAAGAAAATGATGCTAAAACAATGCAAAAAATTTGTCTGTCTGTACATATATATGAGTAAACATACTAATATTTTTACTTTTTTAAAAAATGCATTTGATATATCGTAATATGCAATTCTAACGCAGAAAATATGGGTAAAATTGAATATTTTGGGCGATTTTCGTGAAAAATGGGAATTTTCAGGAATTCGGAATGTTACAAAATTCAAAGTGTAATTGTTGTATAACTGCCCATAAACCACGCGCATTATCTTATTTGTTATATATTGGAGTCTTTGTGCATTTTTGTGTTTGAAATATTATATTATTGGCTTTTCAAGCTGGATAAAATGAAATAAATTGTATTGATTTTTTTTTTTTTTTGGGGGGGGGGGTAATATGTTTGCAATTTATGAGAGTTTAGTTAGTCTAAAATATTCAAAAGCATACTTTCTAATAGCTTAGATATAGTGAAACAATATTTTATCAACATTTTTAAGTTAGATACCAAATTCGTAAAGTTTTTACACCTCTAAGTCAAATTAGCAATATTTCTGAAAGACGAAAAATTCCCATTTTTCATAAAATTTCGAGCAGAATGGCCAAAAAAAGACCCCTTAAAAAGTTTGAATCTACTTAAATAGGCTTCTGCATGTCAGCTTTAGTGAAATACACATAATAATTTGCATTAGACATTATCTTTTTATCATTTAGAGCCAGAATATTTTTAATTTTCTTTTAATTTTAAGGGGGAGGGTGCTAATTTTGGCATTTCTGATCCAACAATAAGGCTGACTCTAAAATTTTTTTCACGTAATTTGTTGCTTACATATCATAAATAATTATTGCATTGGCAATTATTAGATATATATTCAAATTTATACGATCCAGAAGTAAGAAAGACGGAATTGTGAAAATATCTAAAATTCCGAAAATTTCGATTTTTCAAACATTTTATACCAAAATTCAAATTTTTAAGGACTTTAATGGTCTTTTTTTCCACATTGTATCACAACTGATAAATTAGGCATAAAAACTAGATAAAATGATGAGATATATTCATCTGAAAGGAATTGAAAGCTAAAAAAAGTCGTCATTTTCGCTATTTTTGGCAGGGGGGGGGTATATTTTTTGCATCCCCAGATCACAAAAATAGCGTAATGTGCCCAAACTTGTGTTCATTGTAAAGTATATTAAAGAAGCTTTAATTTGATACCAAATTTCAGTACATCTAACTCATCTACATAAAAATCATGGAGCTTAAAAGATGAAATTAAGAATAAAACTAAAATACAAGAATTTTGTGTGGTGTACTATAAAAGTGGCCCTATACTGGCTATGC
>MJUU01047559.1:39477-68894 GCA_002080025.1 Modiolus philippinarum | reverse complement strand
GGGGGGGGGGGGGGGGGGGGGTGCACGGAAAGTGATTTCAGCCCATGGCCTAATACTCATTTTTAATGAAGCATATGTTTAAGATAGGATGCGTTAGATTTAGTTTTCAGACAATTACATTTACAAAATCTTGGCTCCGAAGAAACTATAAATACCAAATTATGATTGACAGTAAACAGGGGTTAGATGTCCTTAAAACAATTCACTACTACTGTAAATGCATTTTAATCTTTACAATATAAACATATAAAGGTTATATAACAAAGTAACGTTAAGAAAAACTGAAGGGAACTCAACTGTCCACAGAACCATAAATGTAGGCAATTTTCAAAAAGAAAAAGAGAAAAAATTTATGAAGGAATATCTAATTAAAAGTAATGTATGTGTTTGTCATTAAAATTTGTACAAGAAGACAAATCTGATAGCGCCAGATATGTTGCTAAAACTCAAACCTGGTTCTTTAGTTAAATTACAAAAACAGGAAAACAGCAAACACCTACAATGGCCAGGAACTACAATCACATGCCACAATTTACAAGCAAACTGCACCAGAAAATCAATAATGAAAACAAGAGACAAACATAAATAACGATAGGAACTCGGGATAGCCGGACTTGGTACCGGCACCAGCAAAAGCCAGTGGTAGGGTTAAACCGGTTTATGGGTACCCAAACCTCCCTTTTACTTTAGTTTGTTGTCTATATACTGTAAAAGTACTATTGTTCGTAGGGTTTCAATTTTCGTGGACTTCGTGGTTTGCTATAACTGACAAAATAAAGTTCCCGACGAAAAGTGTTCATCAATAGAGCATAGAATTTGAAACCATGAATTTAAGTACTCACGATATAGTCATATTTATGAAAACCACAAAATTGATGTCCACGAATAAAAGTACTTCCACAGTAATTGGAGTTTTTTATTTTGATTTACAAAGTAACACATAAAAACTTATTCTTATTTATCTAAAACATAATTTAAACCCAATACAGGGTCAATGGCAACATATAAACAAATTTACATAACAAATAATAAGACAACCAATATACTTATAGAGCAAGTAATCAAGTACCCCTGTCCTGAGTTCTAAACACTGCTTAATAAAGGTTAGAAACCACCAATTCATTTCTTTAACATTTTCAACTGAAATTCTCCATATTCAAATCTGTCTGGACAATTTATCTTAAGTTTAACCTGTATGAAACCATATATTTTCCGAAAGGTGCATATCTCGTCAACATCATATAAAAATTTCAGCATACCTTTAAAGCCTTCCAAGAGAGTTCCGAAGGTTGGAAAAACCCTATCTATAAATATACACGATTACGGCCAAAACATTACACATTGACAGTATACCGGAAAACCCCTATGATAAGTACTCAAAGGATCATTCTAGTCAATTAACCTTGGTCTCAAAATAAGCCTGACACATCAATGTTCAAACAGGTGTATCATTTGTTTCATTCCGACATTTATTTTTAAAGGTGCAAGAATTCAAAGTTGTATTTAGATTCTAAAAGATCTATTTTTTCATTTGTTCTAAGCGCTGATTGGCTGAATTGGTGGTTTGACACCTAAAGGAGCCTAAAGATTTCACCTGCTGAAAATTTGTAGGATACAGGATATTTTCATTTATATCATTTTCAATATGATTTTGTATATTTTGTATATAAAAATTACCGAGATATATGCCTTAAAACATTTTACTACTACGATATATGCACTTTAACCTTTAAAGTTTAAAACTATAATGGTATATAAGCAGAAAAATACAAGGGACTATTTTGACGAGACAACAACTGTCCAAACTACCATAAATGTAAAACATAAGATTTAATGATAGACTATTTTATTAAGACATAAGTAATGCTTGTCATTTAACTATGCACAAGAAGACAAAATAAATCTGGTAGTGCCTATCTGGTTTAAACTAAAATCTGCTTTTTTTACAATAGCCACTCTAGATTGAATACTTACAAAGCAGTCATGGCGGAAAGCCCATTCCAGGTGGCTCCTTCTAATGTAGAGATTTTATTGCCACGAAGAAATCTGGAATAATAGACAAGTGTAAAGAGTACCTGCAGTGAGTACAAATTTCGTTTCTGCAGATAGCCATTTCAACACATTTTTATCTTCAGTGCAGATTAAGCAAAAATGTGAGGAATTAATTGAAAGATGTACGATAAAAGATAACAAAACAGCGATGTTACCGTTACAAATAACCAATAAACAATAAAAGGGTATGGAGTAAATGCACATGCGACAAAGCCTTTTCAAACATATGTAAAAGCCACGTAATGGAAGAACGCTTTTATTGTTGTTTTTCCTCTTGACGTAAAGTACGTGTAAGGCCTTCAAAAATAAGCTTGACTCAAACTTTATAGTAAGTTCTAGACGATCCATAGCACCGGTTTTAGCATAATTCATGTTTTAAAGTCAAACAACACTTCATCCACTATTTTTCCTTTGGTCATGGATATAAGATCGTCAAAAAACATTAAAATAACGGGCAAGATGTTCTCACAACCGCTATCATCTATTTCTCGATAAAAAGACTAACAGAAGAAAATCACGATATATAAACAAACACAGGGCACACATCGAGTCAAATGCATGAAAACTGGGCAAAATAAATTTATAAGATATGTGGGTAATGTAAACATTACAAAAAATAAAAAGTAAGATATTACGTCAAAATGAGAAACTCTTTCGGAAAACAAGTACACCATAATTGAAATATATAGAGAGCATACGTCTCACGCACGGGGAATCTTTTTACAGACGCCATAACTACGAGAAAAAAATTCACAACTTCACGACACTCGTCAATCAAATCGCAACAAAACTTGGGCATATATTAGTTTGCAATATGCAGCTTTATTATTTTGTTAATAAAAATCTGTCCATTATTATTTTGGAATAAAAAATAGTGAGAGAAGGGCAATTTGAATAGGTAATCACTTGAAATTTAAAAAAAATAATTATTATAATAAAATCTCAAAATTTGGGAGAGTCATAGTGCATGATCCGTATGAGAAATTCTCTCAAGAACAAATAAATGTGCATAGAGCCTATGAATATTTTACGGACTCCAGACTGCAGTAGAAACAAACTCTAGAAATTATATCAAAATGAAATGATATGGGTTATATGCATATAATGGTAAAATAAAACAATGGAACAATGCTTTTACTCTTGCTTTGCATCTTGGTGTCACAATAAAGCCTTTAACAATGAGATTTGGCCCTACCTTATACTAAGTTCAAGACGGCCCTAAGTACCATTTACAAAGGATTTCATTGCTTGATGTCGAACAACGTTATACCAATGTCTATTATTACTCAAGGAAGGTGGGTCTTCAACAAAAACGTGTAAATAACTGTAAAAAGAATGGTCATATTACAATTTTAAATTACAAAAAAAATTAAAAAATAAATTAATACAAATGTAAATGCCAAAATTTGAAAGTATAATAGTGTATCAATATGAGAAATTCCCTAAGAACAAACACACCATAAATAAACAATGAAAAAAACATGGAGTAAATGTACATAGGACAAAGTCTCTACAAACACATCGTAAAACCAAGCAATGAAAAAAAACGCTTTTATTGTTGTTTTTCATCTGGAAGTCATAATGAAGCCTTTAACAATGAAATTTGCTTATACCTTATAGTAAGTTCAAGACGGTCCATTGGAAATATATGAGCGGAATTTTTTGTCAGATGTTGAACAATGCTACATTCATGTCCGTCATTTCTCATGGATACAAGGTCGACAAAAACATTAAAAAACTGCTTAAGGGAGCAACCATTTGATTTCTATTGGGGGGGGGGGGGGGGGGGGGNGGGCTATGGTCAAATTTTTCATCATGGATTTTTTTTTGTGTGTGTGACTTCTATCCTGGCTTTTTATTTTTGTTCCAAGCCTGTCCTGGATTAACCCGCATAGTCATCTTGGATTTTTTTTTTTGGCTATAGGTACCCGCCCTGCCTTTTTTTAAATTTGACCATAGCCACCATAAAAATCAAATGGATGCTCCCTAAGTGTTCTTACAAAAGATGTGATCCGAGATTAATATAAGATCATCACAACACATAAACAACAAAATGACAATTATTGATTGAATTACAAAAAACATGTGATGTTGGCACTATAAACAGGTGGTCGTAATGACATAATAACAAGGCTGGATATTTCGAAATAATATCACCCCCGGGATTAACTGGGTAATGGGATTAATATAGATATAAGCCTGTCTTCAACGGTGACACAGTCGATAAAAGTACATAATCTTAAAAACATTTAAATATTCAATAAAAATGGATGAAATTACAAAATACCGGAGTTTCTATCAATTCAGTGCATATGGCATTTCGATTACTTATGTCTCTTCAGTACAGATAAAATCAAAACATTTGGAAATCCATAAACCGAAAAGCGCGTAAAACTAAAGATGATAGAGAACAAATAATCAATATCATCTAAAGCCAAAATTTATCCAAGGACAGAGCTATGCCGGAGGAAAATACTCCTTAGTTTTTAATCAAAATTTGTTCAATACCGATATTGCAAGTTGAAAAATAAAATCGGTTTTCGTGCCTACACGAAAGTACCTATTACTGGGTTTGTGAGTATCCAAGGGGACAAACAATCCATTAAAGCATCGGCCCAAACGCTTTTAATCTTTGAAATAGTCTAAATATAGTCATTTCTGTTGTTTTTTTTTATTCTGCATTTTTTTTTTGCATTTTACTCTACACTATGGTATGCATGGGACTGACAAGAAGTCATGATTTATGATTAATCAATTTTCTTACAGTTCAGTCACAGCTGAGAGCCCACTCCAATTTGCTCCTGCCAAAGACGTAATCTCGTTCTTCTGTATGTACCTGAAACGTACAAAGCAAGGTAAAATAGTATTTGATGATGCTCAGAGGTTCGTTTGATGAATGAATCATTTTTTTATCAGAATATATACAGGTATAATCTCTGATGTGATGTTTTTCTATTAAAGGGATAAATCCACATACGGAAGCCGGTCCTATATGGGCTTCCGTATCCACAAATATTAATGCAATTATTACTTTTCTTCAATTTATTTTCGTGGTCGAGAATAAAAAAACACTAGTAAGCAATAAATAAACAATAAAAGAATACGAAGTAAATGTACATGTTTCATAGTTTCTACAAATACGTGGCAAAACCAAGTGATGGAACAACGCTTGCTGTTCTCAAGTCACAACGATTCATCCAACAATGAGAATTGCTGATATCTGATAGTAAGTTCAAGACGACCCCTAGCACAGGTTTAGATGTAATTCATAGCTAGATGTCGAAAAATGTTACATTTCTGGGTTACCGATCTGGTTTAGTTTTTTAAACTCGTTATAGATAGCTGATGAAGTTTATTAAGAAAAAAGCAAGGGCATCGTTTTGACCCAAATCCTTATGTGTGTTCTTTTTCAATTCTTGATACTGGAAAATTTTAATTTCAGTAATATGTTTTCAAGAACCGTATGTCACAGACACCTGTTTAAAAGTCTGTAGCCTTACATTTGAAAAGTGTACATTAATAGCTTCACAACTTTAAAAGTCTAAGCATGGTAGGATTTTGTTAAACTTAGAAGTTTATCAAACTGGGATGTCTTTTCCCATACCACTCCGGCTAGTGTAACAGTTGTAATTGTATTGCTATCTGCTATACTTATAGGTCTATCAAAATATACCACTCCGGCTAATGTTGTGATTTTAAGTTGTCGAAATGCGCATATGCAGAATTTAAATTCAGAGTAACTTCGGTATTTAGTTATACTTACAAGTCTATCAAAATGGGAAGTCCTTCCCATACCACTCCGGCTAATGTTGTAATGTTATTACTGTCTTATATACTTCAGGATGAGGAATAAATTTCCGAAATGGCCATACAGCTCATTAAAATTAATGCAGTTGGAGTTGACATATGTGTTATTGTCTCATGTTCATTTACTCCATATCCTTTCGTAAAATATTCAGCAACTTCGGTATTTAGTTATACTTACAGGTTTATCAAACTTGGAAGTCCTTCCCATACCACTCCGGCTAATGTTGTAATTTTATTACTGTCTAAGTATCTGAAAAAGATAAAAGATGAGAAAAAATTATGTCGGACTATATACTGATGAATTCATTATGTAATATATGTAGTAGAATTTAGCAGAAAGAATTTTGTCGCATAGAGTATTACGAAGAAATGTCAGTTGATGAGTATTAAATAACTAGAAAACAGGAGGGGACTTTATAAACATAGGTGGATGATATAAATCGGATAATGGTTTTTATGAAATAAAAATGATACGCTAGCCTATGGAATAGCCTTGGATAGAAAATTGTGTGTTTGATTGACAAGGGTGTGGTGGCTCATGATGTATTTGTAGGCAAATCAATAATTTTCGTTATTTTTGTCATGTCGGATTCTACATGCACAACTGGACCATGTACAGCTCGCTGATCAGTCTTAGGTAAAATCACAACTTTGTTAAATGGTAAAACTGGAGAAATTAAATGTTGTTCTAGCGTATTTAATTCTTCAAAAGGAGCTTTATCCATTTCTAAATTATTTATCATTGCTTGAGGAGCTATAGCCTCCTTACACACATAAGAGTTACACGTTTTACACACAATATGCTTCTCTCCTTTTATAACATTTCTTTCAACCTCTTATCTTTTGCATTAAATTCTTTCTCGTGTACTTGGCTTCGAAGCATAAACCTTTTACAGCACACTTAAATAAACATCGATAGCTCTTTATTCTTCCGCAAAAAACACAATTCTATCTCTTTCCTCCTTTCGTTCTCCATTGCCTAAGTATCTCCACAAACTACAATCACGCTTTGTTTAACACAATATAGTATTTGTATATTATTAATTATTGCACAATACCCCATCTTTATTTATTAACGTCAGGTTTTAAATTTATACATTACTGTTCTTATTCTTTTTATCATATTTATATTTATAAATCTGGCTAAGCGATATTGCAATACCAATCCCATCATCCTCTACAAACCTGTTCCCAGTACCACCTATAGAAAATGTTTATAATACTTTTCAATTTCCACATGGAAACAGAAAAATTAAATCCCGCCCCGTTTTATCAGGACGAAACTGGACGCCATTTTGATTTTCGAGAATCTGAAATTCCTATTGGTCAATAGTCTTCTGCGCAAGCGTACTCCTCACCTCCCCCCAAGAACTATCTATATAGCTAGGCTATTCCACAGCCTAGCTAATGACAACTGGTGAGTATTAAAAATATCCTTTGGTGAGTATAAAAATTAATGTCAGTTGCTATTTTTGTAATGTAGGCAATATTCTTACTATAAACCACAAAAATTGTCAAAAGAAGAATATGTTTTAACGTTAGCTTGCATATGACAGAGAGGTTCTTAACTATATTTGATATTACTGATTATTCGGATTTCGTTTGGTTTTATGCATTTTTTGAAATTACGGATTTCCTATGTTTGGGTTCTAGTGCCGCTGTCGATTTCCGAAATGGCCATACAGGTCATTAAAATTTAATAGAGTTGGAGTTAACCTATCAACATGTGTGTTAATAGTCTCATGCTCATTTACTCCGTATCCTTTCGTAAAATATTAATTTTATATACTTTATATATATATATATATATATACGTCTGAAAATCAGCCCAACATTGTTAGGTCTGCACATTGGTAGTTCCCTCTCCGGGATTCGAACCATCACTGTTGTGACATCTTTGGCAACACCGCCTGCACTACGTCCAGCGCCCTAGACCACGCGGCTACCTAGGCTATATAAAAATATAGCTTTCGGTAACCAGGTGATACCTCCTCGTAGGTTTAATCTAGGGTTGTAACGCAGTACATGATGTATAGGTGCTCGTGCAGATCAGCTGTGTGTATAGCAGAGAGGATTCAATGTCTTTCGACAAGGAATGCCGCCATACAAAGTTTATAATTTTTATATAGTTGTCTGAAGTATGTGACAACTCTTCATACTATACCTGTCCAATGGATAATATCGTGAGACATTATACTGGGCTTGATGAATTATTTGTATATACGTCTGAAAATATATATATGTGTGTGTGTGTGTGTGTGTGTGAAGACAATCATTTACGTTGCTTATAACTATTACATGGATGATAGAATTGTGAGTAAATACAAGGTCGCATCAAATTAATTCATAGATTCTCATCCCCACCCGCCCCATTTTTTCAAAGCTCAATTTTTTTTTATTTCCAATTATTCAGAAATTTTCTTCAAATTCCTATCACTTTTAGTGAAAATCAGTAAAAAATATCAAATAAAACCCTCCCACCCACCCTAGATTTTTTGTTACAGGTGGATGAGAATATACAAATTTACTTGAGAGGATCTAAACATAAAATTTAAAATATTTAACAAGTCATTTATATGTGACAGTTATTTACGTTCCTGACATGTAACTCCGAAATGACACACCTTTGCGTTACGTTACTTATAGAGATCATTGATACTGATATAGCACTTGGAAGTTCTTTATATATATCACAGAAATCTCAAGCATCTAAGTTGGTTTCTGACATTTCAGAAATGACAGACTTCTACTGTAACGTTACTATCTGGTATTTCAAAAATGACAGACTTCTACGTTACTTTCTGATATTTCCGAAATGATAAGCATCTATAGTACTTATAGATATTTCACAAATGAAAAACTTCTACATGACTTACAGAAATTTTAAAGATGACAGACCAGTCCAGTTAACTCTCTCTAATGATGTAATTTCATTGTTTTCTAAGTATCTACATGAAAAATAACAGAAAGTTTTAGATTACATATTTATGATTTAAGTCAAGTTAAATGAAATGAATAAAGCAAGTTTTTGTAATATGAGCTGACACTCTGTCTGCGAGGTTACTAGATGTCCCATTTTCCACCATACCATTCATTCAAAGAAATGTATACCTAGAGAAATTACAATTACATACAGTCCATGGGCTTGAATACCCCCCCCCCCAACCGTGCACGCACCCCTCCCCCATCCACTTATGAACCCTACAAACTTTTTAAGTCCGCTTACATCATCTCTTCAAAATAAAACATGTTAACATGAGCATAACCTGCACGCAATATGGGATCAGGTCCCTGTTTTGGACCCACCTAACGAAATTTAGGAAAATATCGTTTCTGAAAAAAAAAATTTCTTTCAATAGCTTCAAATTGTTGATTGGTACCTCTCAGTTATGAAAAAGTGGTATAATGATAGCCTAAGGTACAAGCTTTACAAATATCCCACATAAGTACAATTTCTATACCAAATACGTTATGGACATTGAAAAACCTTACCCCTACCCTTTCAAAATGTTGAAATAGATTTTAAGATTTTTCTCGAAATTGTGTAACTTTAATGGTCTGTAAAACCCAGTGTGTTCTTCATTTTATCATTCTTGCAATTGCTATTAGTTTTTTGATGTCCTTTCAAAAAAATAATAAAACATGTTAAGAAGGTAGACCTAGGTTAAGGAACATAACTATTAAAAATCACATGACTATATGTTTGTATCACACACTTTCATAAATATATTCTAAGCTTCTAAGTAACGTAGATGATTTTTATTCTTTTTAACATAAATGCTTGAAACGTATCGATGTGAAACTGAGTGCTTCAAACGCCTTACTGATTTAATGAATTATCTCCCTTAACCTAGGTCTACTACCTTAACATGATGTTAATTTTCAACATTTCAGATTGTCTAAAGTTCAATGTTAAATCGTTATATATGTCAGATCAGTTGGATATATCTGCAGATATACCAATTAGTTGTTTTTAGCGATCCACTAGTTGTCTTAAAACATTATTAAGAAAAACAAGAAGTGCTTAATGTGACTCCGAATTCCGAAAATCTTACCCATACCCCAACAAATTTTCCCTAAAATTGTCAATTTTTTGTCTATGTTCGCATAAAAATAACCAGAACACCAACAATGTGTGTTGGATATGACAATGTTGCATAGATTATTTTGTTTTATCAGCCATTTGTCGGATCAAACTCAATATTCTGCCCGAAATTGATGAAAAACGAGAATTTTCAACATTTCAGATTTTCCAAAGTTCTTTTAAATCGATATTTATGTCAAATTTGGAGGATATATCTGCAGATATGCCAATCTATTGTTCTACACATTACATTAGTTGTCTTTAAACATTGCTTAGGAAGACAATGAGTTCTTAATGTGACCCTAAATACCGAAAATCTCGCCATAGCCTAACAAATTTTCCCTAAAATAGTCAATTTCTTTCTCTTTGTTAGGATAAAAATAACCTAAACACGCAAAATCTGCGTTCTATATAACAATGTTGCGAGAATTCCATCATGATTTTGTATTTTGAATCACTTTTCGGCTTAAACTCAGTATTTTGTCCAAAATTGACGAATAATTTTTAGCATTTCAGATTTGTCCAACGTTCATTGATATATCGAGATACATGTAAAATATTGGGGTTATATCTGCAGATATACCATTTAATTGTTCTGAGCGACACATTAGTTGCCTTAATGTGACTCCAAATAGCGAAATCTGACCCCCACCCCGACAAATTTTCACCAAAATTGTCATTTTTTTACTAAAATAGAATAAAAATAACCAAAACACGCAAAATCTGCATTCAATCTAACAATGTTGCATAAATTTTATCAAGTTCCACTTGTCAGCTTAAACTTAATATTTTGGCCAAAAATTGATGAAAAATTGGAATTTTCAGCATTCCAGGTTTGTCCAAAATTTCATTCCTGATATTTGGCAAATCTGAAGGATTTATCTGCAGATATACCAATTTATTGTTCTAACTGATACGTAAGTTATCTGAAAAGACTGTTTTGAAAAGTAAGGAGTGTTCAGTTTGACTCAAAATACCGAAACGTTTACGTCTACCCAAACAAAATTATGCTTAAAATCCCCAAAATATGTCTGTCTTTACATATATATAAACAATGCATACTAATATTTAACTTTCTTTCCAAAAATGCATTTGATATATCGTAAAATGCAATTTTAACGCCAAAATATGGGTAAAATTGAATATTTTAAGCAATGTTCGTGAAAAATGGGAATTTTCAGTATTTCAGTATATCAGAATTTTCAAAATTCAATGTTGAATTGTTGAATAACGGTCCACAAACCATACACATGATCTTATTTGTCATATACATGGGAGTTTCTGTGTATTTTGGTGTTTGAAATGATATGTCATTGGACCTTTATGCAATGTTTAAGCTTTCCATGCTGAATAAAATGAAATAAATTGTGTTGAATATTTGTTGGAAGGCGTATTATGTTTGCGATTTATGAGAGTATAGTCAGTCTAAAATATTCAAACGTATACTGTGTAATAGCTTAGATGTAACAATATTTTATAAACCTTTTCAAGTTAATATAAAATTCATAAAGTATTAACATTTCTTAGTCAAAACAGCTAAAATTCTGAAAAAAAAACGGAAAATCCCCATTTTTCATAAAAAATTGAGCGAGACTTGTTAAAAAGTTTAAATGAGCTATAGTGAAATACACACAAGAATTTTTTTTAACATTGAATGCCTGAATATTCCAAATTTTCCCTTTATTTTAAGGGGGTGCTAATTATGGCATTTGTGATCCCACAATAAGTCTGAACCTAATCTTTTTCACACAATTTGTTGCTTACGTATAATAAATCATTATTGCATTGTCAATTATTAGATATATATGCAAATTTGTACTATCCAAAAGTAATTAAGTCGACATCGTCAAAATATTTAAAATTCCGAAAAATTTCCATTTTTCAAAAATATTGTTCCAAAAATCAGAATTGTAAGGATTTTGATGGTGTTATTTTTCAACATTGTATCAATTAAGCATAAAAAGTAGATCAATTGACGAGATTTATATATCTGAAAGTAATTGACATATAAAAAATCGTCATTTTAGCCATTTTTTACAGGTGGAGTACATTTTTTTTTGTATCCCTAGATCATAAAAAGTACTTCCACGTAAAGAAAAAGTGCCACTACATAAAGACAAAGTACCATTACATAAATACAAAGTCGCCAATCTTGTGTTCATTGTAAAGAATATTAAATAAGCTTCAATTTGGTACCAAATTTCAATACATCTAACTTATCTAAAAAAACTGATTTAGCTTATAAAGTGAAATTTAGGTTAAAACGAAAATACAAGAATTTTGCTTGGTGTACTATAAAAGTGTCCCTGTATATGCATGCAGGTTATATTCGTGTTAACATGTTTTATTTTAAAGGACTAAAAAAATCAGCCTCATGGGCAAACTTTTAAAGGCATATTGTGATCAAGATACAAAAATACCTAAATTGCGTAATAAACATAGTTATGCAGTAGGTTTCTATTAAATGCTGTACAAGTTATGCTGTGGTCAAGTTTTTTTCCATTTTGCAAAGCTGCATATTTTGGTAAAACAAGGGGCAATATCTCCTACATGACTCTTTGGGTATGCTTCCAAATTGCAGACTAGATCTTGACATAGCAAATGTATTATCAATGTACGCTTGACCTCTGTCATTTATATGTTTTTTTTTTTAATAAATGACGAAAAGGGTAAAAATAGCAAAATATTTAGTTAATAAATGGCATTAACATGGGTTTTTGAATTTCTTTAAAAATTGCAGGGTATGTAAATCATTTTATCGAGGTACGCTTTTATAGTTTTGAAATCAAAGACTATGAACTACTAGTAGCTCCTTCACGGCCTCTTCGGATTGCCTGAAAATTGCAAGCTAGGTAGATCTTGACATGGCAAACATTTTATTAATTTACCACCGACCTCTGTCATTTAAAGATAAATGACGTAAAACTGTAAAATTTCGGTAAATAAAAAGCAAGGTCAATGTCAAAATGTCTGCAAATATGGTACCACCAGAAGCTCTTATCATAAGAAAGTCACGTTTCTTATATGAATACCTTAGCCTTCAATGGCCAAGGTTTAAAGTTTTGTAAAATTCATCTCGAGGCAAGGTCAAGATCAAAATGTCTACAAATATGGCACCTCCATGAAGCCCCCATCATATGCAAGTGACATACTAACAGCCTTGCACTTAATGACTGTCTTCTAGGTGCAAGGTTAAATATTAAAAAAAAATACCCTCTGGGCAAGTTCATGGTCAAAATGTCGACAATTATAGTACCTCATCAAATGCAAGTCACATACTATATAAGAACATCCTAGCACTTAGGGTCTCCATTCCAAAAGCAAGGTTTAAGGTTTTTTGCTACTGACGATGGCGGGGGAGGGGTATGTCAAAAGCACTCGGGACATACGTCCCTGTGAGCTAAAAATATAAAACTTACAATCCAGTCAGATTGGGAAATCCAGTAAAACCCACTCCTTCTAATGTTGTTATACTATTATTTTTAACAAACCTGAAAAATATTTTAAAAATTGCACTCAGTTACTGTAATTGCATGGGAATTAATATATTGATATTGATCACAAAAAGAAAATACCGGTATTAAGGCCTTATATAGTTATAATTCCACATACAGTATAAAAATCCAGAATGTCAAGACACACGCAAAAATATTATTAAATGTTTTGTAAAACTCATAGTGACTCAAGGATGAAGAACAACAAATGCGTGGTTCGATTTGCTTAACCTTATCATGTATATGTAGAAATTTTGTCTCTTTAATCTTTATCACACCAGTCGACAAAAACAGTGGTTTACTAAACAAAATACAAAACTGTAATAAAACAGCGCCTTACCCACAAAATCTTGTCTAATCAACTTCTTATTATCGTTTTTTTTTTCACTTGGCATATTTGAACAGGAAATGGCAGTTTTGCTACTGAGAGAGAGAAAAAATAAAAAAAAACAACAAAAAGGATTGTTTCTGAAAAACAGTTATTTTAAAAGAAAAGAAAACAGCTGTTGTTATTACTCCCCTTTGGGTCGTTTTCTTTTTGACATATTTCCATTTCCCTTCTTTTTTCTATTATTAGAATATAGAATATCTATCATATTTTTACCATAGTTTCTATAGTAAAGTATAACAACAACACTTACAAATACCGAGCATCTGCTGGAATATCATCTGGGAATTCTGTCAGTCCTTGGTTATCACATCTTATTAGAGGTCTAAAATGTAAATACGGGTCACTTTTACAGCCAGGTGACAATCCATGGACCTTAGACAGACATACCAGTAGTATAAACGGTGCTACAATAGACTTCAGTCGGATCATCTGTAATATACAATCAAACTGATTTATTACAATAAAAGTGCATTTCTTCCATTAAAATATTAGAAACGTTTATGAATCGACCAAAATTTTGCAAAGACGAAGCATGTTCCTTCACTTGTATTGCATCTTGAATGAGCTGTTAACACACCCCGAAAAATTATCATAACCCGAGATGTGGTCGAGGAAGAGTATTCTTTTCCATATTTCAAGTGACGGGACAATTATTTATAAATAGAAACTAAAAGTTATCAAAATATACCAGGAGATAATAGGGTTTTTTTTTTTTGTAAATTTTGTACTCAAAATGAATAATTAGTGAATAACATTTTTGTTAGATTGTACCAAAAATAAATATACAGTTTAATTGCCTCCCCCCATCCCGCTTAGCGAAAGTTGGGGAATTATGTAATGCGGTCCGTCCGTATGTAAGTACGTACGTACGTATGTGTGTAGTGCTCCCCAATAGCTCTTGAACTATAATGAAACTTGACACCAAACTAGAGTGTGATCTGCACTAGCGCGCTAGGGGTTCGGAGTTTCTGTCGAACGCCCTAGGGGCAAATTATGGGCCAAAACGAATTTTCGTGATATCCAATAATTGAAGAAATCTCCTAGGTTATTTTGGCTAGCAAGTTGAAACCCAGGAATCGACTAGCATATTACGTAGCAACTTCACAGAGGGCGTCGGAATTTTCGTATGACCCCCCCCCCCCCNAGGTGGCAAAAAAAAACCCAAAAAACAATTCAGCTAGAACTTCTCTTACACCTTAAGTTGCAGAAACTGTGCCGAAGGTTTCGGAATTTTAAAATTTGCCCTCAGGGCGGAATAATGAGCGAAATTGTATTTTGAGTTATCCAGTAATATGCGAAATTTTCTGATGTGTTAATGTTTGGAAGCTTAAACTTTCTATATATAAATTCCATTAGGTTTATCTTATTTTCTTATGATATCGGACATTTGGTATGACCCCTGGGGCATGCCCTTAAGGGACCAAAAAACTTTAAACAATAAGTACTCAGTATATGACTGGTACTTTATGTATAATTTTCATTTTGTGGTTTTCATTTTCACGGGGAATAACTTGAATTGCTTTAGGAATCCAAGATAAGAATTTAGAATTTTGACTTCGGTGCCAAATTCGGTAAATTTCCTGAAAATGTCAAAGACCAATAATTTTTGAAATTCTAACATAAAATCATATAATTAAGCAACTCTTTAATATCATCAGCTAGTATGAACACCAAAACTTCAAAAATATGATTCTTATATTGGTAAATTTCCTTGAACTCTCAAAACCCATTAATTTTTGGAATTTTACCTAGCAACCAATCTTTCTTGGTGACTTATTTTATCAGTGATCATTTTCAATAGTCAGATTGCAAAAAACTTTGATTCTTATATTTGTAAATTTCCGGAAAGTCTCAAAGACCTATTATTCTTTTTTTTAGAATTCTACCTAGCAACCATATCTTTTACCATTCCTAACAGTTATGATGATCATTTTCAAATGTCAGATTGCAAAAAACTTTGTTTCTATTTTTGGTAAATTTCCTGAAAGTTTTAAAGACCTGTTATGTTTTGGAATTCTACCTAGCAACCATATATTCTTCCATTCCTAACAGTTATGATGGTAAATTATTGCAAATTACATGTGCAAATAACTTTGATTCTAATTTTGGTAAATTTCCTGAAATTCTCAAAGACCTTTTATCTTTTTGGAATTCTACCTAGCAACCATACCTTTTTAAATTCCTTATACTACGAATCATAGAAAGACTGCAAAAATCTTCTGCTCTTGTTCTGGTAAATTTCCCGAAATCCTCAAAGACCAGTATTTTAGGGAATTCAACCTAGCAACCATACTTTTTTCGATTCCTTACAGTAACAGTGATTGTTTTCAATAGTTAGACTGCCAAAATCTTTAATTTCAAATTAAATTTATATTGATGATTCCTATAGCAAGGTAAGCGGGGGGATTACACCTTTTTTTCACTTTACTTCATTTTGAATAAAATGTGTATACAGTTTATTTTCTTTCGTTGCAAATAACAAGTGTATGCAATTTTATTTCCCTTCAGTGAAAAATACATGTGTATTAGATCAATTTTCCTTTTTGTAAATTTCACATGTATCCGTTTTTTCCTCAATCGCAAATTAATGTGTATACAGATTTTTGTTTCTTTATTGCAAATTATATGTCTATACTGTTATTTTCCTTTATTGCAAAGTACATGATAGAAAAAAGAAGGGAAACGGGGAATGTGTCAAAGAGACAACGACCCAAAGGGGAGTAATAACAACTCAAAGCTACCATAAGATCTTCAATGAACGGTGAGAAAAACCCACACCCAATGGCAGGTCGGAGTCGGTCCCTGAATAAAGAAACATCATCCTAGATTCCTATAGACATAAAGTAAACGAACTAGAAAAAGACGAGACACACAAAGGCTTAATAAATTTCCTGACTTAGGACAGGCGCAAACCTGCTGCGGCGGGGTTAAACTAGTTTTATTGGGCCCAAACCTCCCCCCTACAGGATAAATCAAAAAACAATCGTAAAATGAGTATATAATTACTCCTTCTTACAAATAATATGACGGATATACAGTGTTTTTCCTATGTTGCAAATTAAATGTGTATGCAATCTTTTCTTCTTTTATTTCAATTTACATGTGCATACAAGTTATTTTCCTTTATTCAAATTATATATGTATACATTTTTTCTTCCTTAAATTTATTGCAATTTACATGTGAAAACAGTTATTTTCCTTTATTGGAAATTACATGTGTATACAGTTTTATTTTCCTTTGTTGCAAATTACATGTGTATACAGTTTTAATTTCATTTGTTACAAATTTCATGTGTATACAATCTTTTTTTTTATTACAAACTACATGTGTATACAGTTTTCTTCTTCCTTTGTAGCAAATTACATGTGTATACGGTTTTTTTTTCTTTGTTGCAAATTACATGTGTATACAGTTTTTTTTTCTTTGTTGCAAATTACATGTGAATACAGTTTTAATTTCCTTTGTTGCAAATTAAATGTGTATACAGTTTTATTTTCCTCTGTTGAAAATAACACTTATATAAAATCTTTTCCTCTTTTACTGCAAATAACATGTGTATACAGCTATTAATTCCCTTAACTGCGATTACATGTGTATACAGTTATTTTCCGTTATTGTAAATTACGTGTGTATACATTTTTTCTCCCTTGATTTTCAGGAGGGGGGGGGGGGCTGGAATTTTTACCCGAGCCAGAAATTTTTTTTTTGGATCGTATTTTCCTTTTTTGCAATTGCGTGTATCTACAGTAATCTACAGTAAGAATTAGCTTCCTTTAATGCAAATTACATGTCGTATGTAAATTTTAACCCTTAGTTTCAAGGGACATAACTCCATACAGTATGAATTTCGATCAAATTTAAGTTACTGCGCAACTGTAAAATAAATTTCACAGCACATTATTTATTTTTCAAGTTAAAAAACAACTAAGCATTATTTATTTAAACTTCATACATACCTTACAGATCTGCCATCAAATTAAAACAAACAAGGATATTGCCGTAAACTTTGAACTTTATAATTATATTGTCCGGTATCATATAATCCTCCATTTTGCATGGCACAGGATGGATTATTTTAAAAAAAAAATACGGAACTTAGAATAGCATTAAAATAAGTTATAATATATGGATGGTAAATGAGTTAATGTTTCGTTTTTCAAACAAATAATGTAAAATAAAGATAAAAGGCAAAGAAATTACCGATTTATAACGTCGTTACTAGTTAAGCTAAAAAGTTAAAAGTTAAACTATACAACTTTTAACGCCAATAAGAAATAATTGATTACCGCCGATGGTTTGTTCAAGATTTTCGTATTGTGCCCATAATTTTCGTTAATATTTTTCCAATGTATAGCAAGTGGTAATGTTAATCGACTAAAAGTCAACATCAGGCATGAATTTGGCCTTGCATTGTGCACACACATAACGAATTAGCCGAATAATCGATCAAGCTAATGGTTTGAAATATATCATGTATGTTAACTGATCGGAGTTTGCGAATCTGTCTTTATCGCTTTGTTTTGCAAACTGAATTTGTATTTTCGAAGAAATGATCAAGAGAAAAGATTATCTGCTCTTTCATTTTTATTTTTGTCATTTTTCAGAAATTTTGAAGATGTATGGAGTTAAGATGTTTGTCTTCTAATTACATTGAATTTAATAGTGTTTAATCAAACTATAGATTTGATGAAATATATAAACACATTTGTACACTTACAGTTTATTTGAAAGGTAAAAATTACACGTAATTACTTTTTCTAATCACTGATAAAATTTAAATAATACTTATGCTGTGCTTATTAACCGACAGTATTAGGTAACAAGTTTATTAAAAAGATTACACCTGCATATGTAAGCAACTATAATACCCGTGGTATTTTGGGGCAAAACCCCCTTTACTGAGACGCTTTTCGCTATATTTGTCCCGCGGTCATCTGTGCGTTTTGATAGAGACATTCGGTGTAAAAACTTAGTAGTAAGTCTTCCAAGGAAGACATGTGTCGCTTGCGTAAGAACAACAAAAACAAGTTCCGTCAACCAGGAAGGGGCATGCAAGAGATCCCAATCTCTATTAAACGGCATAGGTCCCAATACTGATTCTCCATGCCAAATTGCAGAAAGCTCGGATTCATAGTTCCTGAGAAAAACGTGACAGAAATTTTTGTGACGCCGACGCAAGACGACAGATAGTGATCCCTATATATATGTAGCCACTGTGTGAACACAGGCGACACAATAAAACAGAGTTAGCATGAACGTCGGTCGGGTATTTGCAAAACAATACAAAGGAAAAAAAAACGAAACAAAACAAAAACAAAAATACAAAAGCAAAAACATAAACAACAAAAAACAAACAAAACAAAAACAAACAAAAACAACAACAAAAAAACCCCAAAAAACAAAAAAAAAGTCTTGGGTCGCCTTTCAGTCTCGAGATTTCATCGCCCTCTCGACTTGTATTTTGATAATTTCAAACAAGCCTATTATAAACAAACAAACAAAAAAAAACAACAACAAAAAAAAAAAAAACAAAACAAAACGAAACAAAAAANATGCTTTCGAAAGATCAGTGCATTCAGTCAAGTGTTTAATAAAGGGCTACGCCGAGCGCAGCATGATACGACCGCAGCATGTCGACCACTGAAATTTCAACAAAAGTAGTTTAAAGTGAATGTGGACACAGTAAAGAGCTTGACACAATAATTAGATGGACACAAAAAGAGGCTTGACACAGTTATTAACTGGAAACAAAATAGGGAAAAAAATCAACCCTTTTGATCACTTACTGATAAAAAAACCGAAAGAGCTTTTCAAAATATGTAAAGAGCCATGCAAAATCCGTTGAATTACTACTGAAAGCTTAGATCAAGAGGAATCCAAAGAAAAAAAAATCCCATCGAAATCCGATGAAGAATAAAGATTTGACATATTTTGAAAAAAATCATTTTTGGCCCCTTTGACCCCTTGTAGCACGGAAACGGTAAGAGCTACACAAAATTCGTTGTCATACTACTGAAAGCTTAGATCAAGAGGAATCCAAAGAAAAAAATCCAATCGAAATCCGATGAAAAATAAAAATTCTACATAATCTGCAAATTCGCAATTTTGGCCCCTTTGACCCCTTGTAGCTCGGAAACGGTAGGAGCTACGCCAAATCCGTTGACAAACTACTAAAAGCTTAGATCAAGAGGAATCGAAAGAATAAAATCATCACATCGAAATCCGATGAAAAATAAAATTTCTACATAATCTGCAAATTCGCAATTTTGGCCCCTTTGACCCCTTGTAGCTCGGAAACGGCAAGAGCTACGCCAAATCCATTAACATACTACTGAAAGCTTAGATCAAGAGGAATCCAAAGAAAAAAATCCCATCAAAATCCGATGAAAAATAAAAATTCTACATAATCTGCAAATTCGCAATTTTGGCCCCTTTCGACCCCTCATAGCTGGGAAAGGAAACAAGTTATCAAAAATCTAATAGTTGGGCGCCATATTAATTTTTCACAAGGAATCCATTGAAAAAAAAACTGCATTAAAATCGGACCTTAAATAAAAAAAATATTTTTTTTTAGATTTGCCCCTGTTGGGCCCCATTTATCTCGTGAGCGGTACATGCTACGTGAAATCCGTTGCATATTTCAGATTGGAAATGTCCTCAGGAGCACACTGAAACAAACCCCATCAAAATCCAATAAATAATAAAGATTCTACAGTCAAAAATGTGAAAACACCCAATTTCACCCCTTTTTGGCCCCTTTTTCTGAAACGGGCGGGGCCACCAACTCAAAATTAAAAACCTCTGTTTACGCGTGTGCCAAGATACATCATACTAAAATTTCATAATGATCCGTCCACTAGACGCAAAGTTATTCTGTCCACAGACGCCGACGACGCCGACGCCGACGCAAACGCCGACGCAAACGCCGACGACGCCAACACCATACCATTATTCGACCGCAAAATTTTTGCGGTTCTATGAAAAGTCTTGGGTCGCCTTTCAGTCTCGAGATTTCATCGCCCTCTCGACTTGTATTTTGATAATACACAAGCCTATTATAAAGATAAAATCTGTTATTATGTAAATGTACTTACATTCAATATCAGTGGATTTCTTTAACCAATGTAACAGGTTGTAGCACTGTCCGACACATCCATATAAGTTTAATGCATGTACTCAAAATAAAGAAAGGTCTGGAGACTTGAATCATCTTAACTTTTTATATTCAATATGATAAATACAATAAATACTTATTTCCTCATGCTGGTACAGGTCAATGAAATATAAATAAACATCCCCTTGTGCTAATTGCAGAGCTTCGCCTTTTTTTCAGCGGACCTTATTATATATCCATGGGATATATAATTTTTTTTTCAAAAACGGGAACTACATGCCGGTGTAAATCACAAAACACGGCAACACGTCAAACATATATATATATAGAAGAAAGTCAGAATATTTCTAATATAGGTAAATTTCAGTGCGATTAATATCCATTTAATAACCACTCACGCACGACTGATTGACCACGGACTTTTTAAAAATAACTGTCCTTGAAACTAATGGACTTTCCCGAAATTAACCGGCCGTTAATATTTGGCTTCCCCCTGAAGCAGTTGAAACAAATTACCCCACAATATGTCATCGGGCCGTACTCGTTATGGTTATTACATTTTTACTTATTTTCATCCTACACAATCATGGTAATTATCATTAGGATACCTTTTATTACGTCAGATATGACGCTATTGTTGCACCGATTTTTGACTTGCCCAGTATACACATAAACAATACAAGCGCGGTGTGGATAAAGTGAGTCTCGATGGTGTAAGGGCCGAAGCAGGATTGGCCTTTTTTGAGTAAGCGAGAAGCGGAATCGTGACAAAAAGGTGTAAGTGAAAACGGGAAAGGATGTCGAGCGTGAAGCGGGAACCACTGCAAAATAGCGCGTAAAACCGCAAAAGGAGACCTCTTTAAGAGTATTTGAAAAATATTTACCCGTTCGGGAAACGGGCAAGTGAGGAAAAATTGACGACGTTGCGGGAAAGGGACCCGCCCCCAATTGAGACCCGGTAAAGATAGGCTTCATAAACCTGAATGCCTGATGTTTGCCCCGTCACTATAACGCACAAATGGGCCAGTGTAAAATGAAAAATAATAATAAAACACATTTTCATTAAAAATAAATGACTTTATCATATACTTAATTAAGATATGATTAAAATTTTACCCCAGGATAAAATCGGATGATTTCCATTGAAATTAACGAAGCGGGCTGGTATGACATCGTCATCAACTGCTTCCGGTATATATCGCATGTCTTTCCGTCACTTCTCGGAAGCTTTATCACACACAAGTTCGTGTATTTCCGTAAAAATGATAAACATTGCACACGCTATCGTCATAAAATAAATACTAATACTGCATTTTATAAGTATGAATATATTTTTCAGCCGAAAATTTCTTTTATAGTTGAAGCATATGATAAAAATATCATTACATGTCATTTTTCATATCACATCCTTCATCAGCCCTTGGTCATAAATCATCCCTCGAGCCTGACGGCTCTCAGGCTGATATTACGACCTTGGTCTGATAAAGGGTATGATATGAAAAATGCCATGTAATAATCTATAATTATTACATACTTAGCGAAGATATGTTCTGTTTTGAATATATGATATAGCCGGAAGTAAACAGTCCATATCATACACCCAATCTGATCCGATTGTGAATATATATGTTCTAATTCCTTTAAAACACATTTTAGTAATACAAAACAAAAGAATTCAACTAATTGGACTTGTTTTGATATGATTTCAGCACTTGAATTTTTACTTGACAATATATTCATTCGTTACGGTAACTGTATTTATCGCCAGGTCATAGGAATTCCTATGGGTACCAATTGTGCACCACTTATAGCGGACCTCTTTTTGTACTGCTACGAATCTCAGTTAATGACCAACATCAGCAAAGACCCATCTAAACAGCATTTAATTGAAAAGTTTAACAACACTTTCCGATATTTGGATGATATTTCAACTTTAAATAATGACGACTTCAATACGTATTATAAGGACATCTACCCTAAAGAACTTACTTTGAATAAAGCCAATTCTGATAATCATCATTGTCCGTTCTTAGATATCAATTTTGATATAACGAATGGTAAATTAGATACTAAAATTTATGATAAAAGGGATGATTTTTCTTTTCCCATAGTTAATTATCCATTTCTGGATGGCGATGTTCCATTAGCGCCATCATATGGTGTTTACATATCTCAACTTGTTCGATTTGCTCGAGTATGTAATAACGTTTGCGATTTTAATGAACGGAATCTTTTCATAACTGAAAAAGTATTACATCAGGGTTTTCGTTATCACAAACTAGTTAAAACCTTTACTAAATTTTATCATCGATATAAAGACTTAGTTCATAAATACAATGCAACCTGTAAACATCTAATCAAGGCTGGTATTTCACATCCCTTATTTTACGGTAATGTTTTACATAAGAGTAAAAAATACCTAAACTCGCCTAACAAACTTATAAAACCTTTAAATCGTCTTATTCATAAAGGTTATAATTACGGTATTGTCGTCAAGTCATTACGTATGGCCTTCTTTGGTATGAACATTGATTTTTTGATAGGGTCTTTGCAATTTAACTAAACACATTCTAAATTTCTAAAATCTGTATTGCATGGACACGGGTTATTTATTCCGGTATGTAAATGAAATCATTATTCTAAACTCATCACAGGAAGGGATCTTGGTGGAAGCTGTATACTGAGGGTACATAACTTACTTTGTCAGTTGGTGATGGGTCTGGAGCTGGCATGTCAGTTAAGTGTTAGTAGTGTCTTGTGATTTCATGTTTTTGTCCGTATATTTAGTTCTTTCAGTTTCATTTTTCACAATTGACTCAGTCCTGTTGCCAACTGAATTTTACTGTAGTTACGATTGTGTTTTTATTTATCACATTGGCTGTAGGGGGAAGGTTTGGATCCAATAAAACTAGTTTAACCCCGCCGCAGCAGGTTTGCGCCTGTCCTAAGTCAGGAATTTATTAAGCCTTTGTGTGTCTTGTCCTTTTTCTAGTTAGTTTACTTTATGTCTATAGGAGTCTAGGATAATGTTTATTTCGCTGGACTTGATTGCTCTTTGTTCAGGGGCCGACTCCGACCTGCCGTTGGGTGTGGGGTTTTCTCGCCGTTCATTGAAGGTCTTATGGTGGCTTTGAGTTGTTATTACTCCCCTTTGGGTCGTTGTCTCTTTGACACATTCCCCGTTTCCCTTCTTTTTTTATGATATGGCCATATCAGACCGCCTCGTTCTAAAATATCCATATCAGACCGGTGATATGGCTATTTCAGCCCGGGTGTGATTACAACTCTTAATTGGAAGTATATAATAAACAGATTAAGACATGGCCTTTTCCAAATCAGCACGGTTATCATCCCTCGACCCATGATTACCAAGGTAAAAGTTTAATGATTATTTGATTACCAAGGCAAAAATTTAATGATTATTTGATTCCTAGGACCCCCCGCTATGAGGAGCCCCATCAGCCCTCGGCTGGCGCCTCGGGAAGATATGGGGTCTCGGGATAATAACCGTGCTGATATGGAAAAGGCCATGTATTAATCTCTATTTATTAAATAAACCACACTGTCATTTAAAACAAAAAACAACACATTGTCATCGAAAGTGAAAGACTGTATATGATCATACACAATGTAGCGTTTTGTCATCTTTTTTCAAAAGCACGGTCGTCATTGGTATAGAAACAATGATTGAATCACAACATCTCTCCACTGATTTGATCCTGTTAGTCACTATGCATTGTTTTTGTCGACTAATCAAGCAATCAAAGTGTATAAAATACTACTGAAGGGGTTAATCTTGATTGGTTTAACAATTTGATTGATGCTCTTTGACATCCGCCTTAAATACTGTGAATTCACGGACATTTTGGTGAGCTTTTTATGGGTTTCGTCTTGATTAAAAGAGAAATTGTTTGTGATTATGTTTGCCATGTGTTTTTCGATGATTACTTAATTACCATGTGTATTTTTCAAATGATAATTTGATTGTCACAACACCTTCTATATTATTAAATTACCATGTTTTGAGAACATTTTCAAAATTATCTTTTTTTCAGTAAATAATTATTGATTACATGTAAAAAAAGTTAATGATTACTTGATTCCCCCGGTATCCTCTACAAGGAGTTTCACTGAGGTTTCTATGTTCTCAAGTATTACGGAAGGCAAAATAAGTTCATTTTTAAATACGATGCTACCACGTGATGTAATCTTTGTGGAGGATTCTTGGAAACACCACCGGGTTTTACGTAAACCCTAAATGAAGTCACTGCATGCATTTTGTCAGGTCACGGGCCTCTTACAGTCACATACGAAGAACCTTATACAACAAATGATTACAAGTTTTCTTCTATTAGAGATTATTTCCAGCAAGTGTTGCATGTCAACATGCAAATTTCTTTTTTGACAGGAAGTTTGCATTTTCCCAGGGAAATTATATGTCAAAGGCATGTAAAAGTCTATAAAACAACTAAAAGTTTAAACAATCAATGTTTTGAGTACAAACATATGTTCGGATGTTCTACAATTTTTCAAAAATGGTTGCGCTAGGATTTATTATTTTTATACCTCGCGACGAAAAGTCGGGACATACTGTTTTACCCCTTTGCCTCTGTCCGTCTTCCGTCCGTCCGTGGGGGTACATGGTTTGTCCACGCAACTCCTCTTACAATATTTATGCTGAGAAAGTTTTCATTTTGCAGATCATTTGTACCTCTGTCAAAGATGCATATAGTAAGGATCTTGATTTTGGTGCATTTTTGTCCAAATATATAAATTGTTGAACTAAGTCATTTTTGGTGATTTACTAATAGCAGGTACATAAATAGTTTGTCCGAACAATTCCTTCTACAGTTTTATAGTTTTAATGCTAGAATGTTTCTATTTTGCACATCAGTTGTACCTTTATTGAAGATGTGCATGTGGTAAGGATTTTAAATTTGGTTTATTTTTGTAAAAAATATACATTGTTGAACTTAGTCATTTTTAGGGGATTTAAGGGGGTAGACCTGGGTAGGAGGAGATAACTCTGGTTTTCACTTTTTTAATACTTACACGAACAAATAGAATCATTACAATAGGTATTATCAACATTTTAAAATTGTAAAAAAAATTTCCATACAGCAAACAAATATTAAATTTGTCATGAAAACAGTTACTCACCATCCAGTTATTTATAATGAATGCATTTAATTCTACAGTTTTGCAATAGTGTCCAAAGATAATGAAAATATATAAAAGTCGGATTTTTTCCAAGGGAGGTAATTTAAAGCACGGATTCAGCAATTTTATTGATTTTTACCCACTTTATTCTAAATTAAGAAAAAATGGGACGGTAGAATTTTCTAAAATTTTGATATATGTTACATATACTTGTTTTCTTTCTATTCTCAGTTTTTGCTGAAAATTAAACGACATAATTTTTTACAAGAAGGAAGTGTTTAATAGTGATAAAAAGAGAGTGAAAATTTCAGCCTATACTATTCAGAACACCCATGTATTTCAGTTCAAACTACTTAAATTTCCTATCATCATTCATGCTTACTTTCACACATGTCTAAACTACAGAATTTTACATTTGAAATAATCATGAATCGAATACAAATTTAATTAGAGCCGAATTTATACACCACAATCAAGCCCTGAACGGACCAAATAGACATAAAACGGGACGGTAAAAATTGTTGAAAATTGCTGAAAGTTGACATGAACATGTGTTCTTTCAATGCTTAAAATATTTAAAAAAAAACGATCGGAAAATTTAAGGCCTACCCAGGTCTACCCCCTTAATAATACTTTAATACTTTAATACTTTAATAAAGAAAATGCACAATTTACGCCCAATTAAGGGCCAAAGGCATATAACAAATAAAGTGACAATATACATCTTAAACAAACAAACATATAAAGCAAATGAAATTAAATGCCCCCTGTCCTCAGTTCTAGCGACTGCTTCAAAAAGGAACAAAGCGATTTCACTTGTTGATTAGTTACTGGATTTAGGACAATATTAAGTATTTTGTTTTTCTCTAGGTTTTTGTCTATATTGAATTTTTGTAAGAAAGTTTCTCTTAAATCTTTATTTAAATTACAATGAAAAAAGAAATGGTTTTCATCTTCTAGTACTTTGCATGTGTTACAAAGTCATTTTTCTCGTGAAATTTTGTTGTATCTGCCACATTCAATTGCCAATTGGTGATCACTGATTCTGAATTTACATATCAATTTTCGATATTCTGAAATATTAGTTTTTAAGTAGTTTTCGAAATGATAGTTAGTTTTAATATTTTTAAATAAGTGAAGTTTACTATTTTCGTCTAGACTATTTATCTTTTCTTCATAATATTTCATATTGTTATGTATGTGGTAGAAATGACCAATGAATTGCCAGCAATAATGAAAAACAAAATTGGCTCAAATTAACTTTTAATCAGACGAAAAATAATTATTTTACAAATTAAATACAAAATATAACTTATCTGACAATAATGAAGTCCAAGTAATGATCCAAACGAATAGTTCACTTAATTCCACCAATAAATGTCCAATAGAATAATCCTTATAATCCTCACTAAATAGTTGATAATAGATTCACAATAATTGATGTCGATTTCCAATACAAAAGATGTGCGTGATAATTCTATATAAACTAATTAATCCTGTATAAACTTATTAAACTGACTGACTTAACCCTTTTCAGCTACCTCATATAAATACATTTATTATTTCCAGAAAAATCTATCCACAAGATACAACTGGAACATTCTAATCAACTGACAATCACATGACTAGAATGATTAAGTAAGGAAAACCTCTAGAAAATTCTATGTGTTAAATATTAAATTTAAATTCTAGAAATTTCTATATGTTCTAAGGTGAAATAACCTTGACTCTTGTTTATTGTAAACAAGTTACATAAGTAGGCCAAACAAATTATATAATATTAAGGCCGTACAAAATAAAAACAATGAATAAAATGCATTATAGAATATTTACAACATTTAATTACCTATAACACCTCCCCCAAAAGAAAATATTTGAATGCAATGAAAAACATTTAAAATAAACAATGAGGTGATACGAAATTTATCAAACTTTTGATAATGCGTCTGCAATGACATTATCTTTTCCTGTCTAGATTAAAACCTTGCAAAGTCAAACTCCACCTCAAAACTCTTTGATTTTTATCTTTCATTTTATGAATAAATTTAAGAGGGTTGTGATCAGTATATACAATGATAGGCTTAATTGAAGCTGTAACATAAATTTCAAAATGTTGTAAAGCCAAAATCAGAGACAAACATTCTTTTTCAATGGTGGAGTAATACCTCTGGTGTTTATTAAATTTTCTAGAAAAATAACAAATAGGATGGTCTATACCATAACAAAACACCGCCAGCAGCAACATCACTGGCATCTACTGCTTACTTAAATTGACATTCAAAATTAGGTGTTGCTAAAACTGGCGCACTTCCTAGGATGGCTTTTAGTTCTTCAAATGATTCATCACAACTTTTAGACCAAATAAACGTTTCATTTTTTCTCAATAGTTTAGTCAAAGGCTCACTAATTGAAGAGAAGTTTTGACAAAATTTTCTATAATATCCAGCCATTCCCAGAAAACGCATCAATTGTTTCTTATTCTCAGGTTTAGGAAAACTAGAAATAGCACAAATTTTAGCATCAATAGGTTTCACTTGACCCTGACCTACAACTTGTCCCAAATAGTTTACATAAGCACATCCAAATTCACTCTTGGAGAGGTTGACTGTTAGCATAGCACTGCTTAAACGTTCGAAAAAAGTTCGAAATCTTCTGAAGATGTTCTTCCCAAGTGTCACTATATATAAGAATGTCATCAATGTATGCTTCACAACCGTCAATTCCAGAAATAACACTGTTGATGAGACGCTGAAAAGTTGCAGGCGAATTTTTCATGCCAAAAGCCATCACTTTGTATTGGAATAGTCCATCCGGTGTAACAAAAGCGGAAAGTTCTTTTGCACGCTCTGTAAGAGGAACTTGATAAAATCCTTTTAATAAGTCAATTTTTGTAATGTATTTAGCATTCCCAATTTTATCAATACAGTCATCAATGCGCGGAATTGGAAAAGAGTCAGTTTTTGTAACACTGTTTAGTTTTCAATAGTCCGTACACATACGATAAGTTCCATCAGGTTTTGGCACTAGAATACAAGGCGAACTCCAATTGCTTTTGCTAGGTTCAATCAAGTCATTTTTTTTTACAAATACTGAATTTCATCATGCAGGTACTTTTGTTTGATTGGATTCAGTCGGTATGGATGCTGTTTAATCGGTACTGAATCACCAACATCAACGTCATGAAATATTTTATCAGTTCGTGTCAGAATGTCCGGAAACAAATGTTCAAAATCACTGAGTAACTGTTTTAACTGTTCCTTTTGAATCGTTGGTAAATGTTGAAGTTTCGAATCCAAATCTTGTAGAATCTGTGA
>MJUU01047559.1:15961-37545 GCA_002080025.1 Modiolus philippinarum | reverse complement strand
CAAAATGAGGCAAACATTGTGACGACTCAACAAAACCACTGGGTTTAACTTCACTTTCCTTCCTTTGCTTTAACCTATAACAGTCAGATATCAAATGGCCTTCTTTCTTACAATAATTACAGGAAATCGACTTGAATGGTCTATGTGACTGGGAGGGAGGATAAGACTTGGACGAGCTATTTACTGGACGTTGCCAACTATTTACTTCATTTGTTGGCTTGGGTGAAAAAATTGTGGAATGATTTTGATTTCTGAAAAATTTCTGTGGTTTATTGAAAAATTGCGTTTTATGTGTAAGTGAAACATCATCAGCTAAACGTGCAGCAATTTCCAATGTTTCAGCTTTTTGTTCATCAATAAAAGTTTTAATGTCAGTACTTATACACCTTTTAAATTCTTCAATTAAAACTAGCTGACGTAATTTCTCATGATTGTTATTATTTTCTTTGATGAACACCAACGATCAAATTGTTGCTCTTTTGTTCTAGCAAACTCTACATAGGTTTGGTCACTCTGTTTTTCTGCATTCCTAAATTTTTGGCGGTAAGCTTCAGGGACCAGTTCATAGGCTTTAAGAATTAACTCTTTTACAGTGTCATAATCTGAAGCCTGTTCTACTGACAACTGAGTGTAAATTTCCCTGGCTTTACCAATTAACACACTTTGTAATAACATTGACCAATTGTGTTTTGGCCACTTTAAATTCTGAGCTATTTTCTCAAAATGCAGAAAATATTTGTCAACATCCTTTTCGTGAAAAGTAGGGACCAACCTGATGTTTTTAGCAACATCAAAAGTCTGAGAATTCTGAGAAAGGTGTTGATTCTTTTCGGCTAATTCTAGTTTTTTTCAGTTCTAATTGAAAATTAAACTCTCTCTCTTTATGCCTGTCTTTCCTCTTTTTCTAATTCTAATTTTCTTTGCTCTCTTTCTAATTCCAATTTTCTAATTTCTAATTCTTTCTGAATTTCTAATTTTTTAATTTCCAAATCAGTTGTTTGAATGCCAAAAGTCTCCAAAACAGATTTATCAAAATAATCTTCTTCAACCAAATAATTTGCAATCACATTTTGAATTTCAAATTTTCTCATTCCAGATTTGACATTCAATTTCAAATGTTTTCCTAAGATAATTAATTCATACTTTTTAAGCTTCTCAAAATTCTCCACCTGACACGTAGACATGAATTGTTCTGGATCAAAAGACATCTTAAAACAATTTTATTGCTGACTTTTAAAAAATTTTCTATTTGACAAAAATATAAAAATTTCTTTTTTAAACAATTTCGAAGAACCCGGACGAGCCCCCAATTTCTGTTATGTGGTAGAAATGACCAATGAATTGCCAGCAATAATGAAAAACAAAATTGGCTCAAATTAACTTTTTATCAGACGAAAAATAATTATTTTACAAATTAAAAACAATATATAACTTATCTGACAATAATGAAGTCCAAGTAATAATCCAAACGAATAGTTCACTTAATTCCACCAATAAATGTCCAAAAGAATAATCCTTATAATCCTCACTAAATAGTTGATAATAGATTCACAATAATTGATGTCCATTTCCAATACAAAAGATGCGCGTGATAATACTATATAAACTAATTAATCCTGTATAAACTTATTAAACTGACTGACTTAACCCTTTTCAGCTACCTCATATAAATACATTTATTATTTCCAGAAAAATCTATCCACAAGATACAACTGCAACATTTTAATCAACTGACAATCACATGACTAGAATGCTTAAGTAAGGAAAACCTCTAGAAAATTCTATGTGTTAAATATTAAATTTAAATTCTAGAAATTTCTATATGTTCTAAGGTGAAATAACCTTGACCCTTGTTTATTGTAAACAAGTTACATAACTAAGCCAAACAAATTACATAATATTAAGGCCATACAAAATAAAAACAATGAATAAAATACATTATAGAATATTTACAACATTTAATTACCTATAACAATATAATTGTAATTCGACAAATTTTTATAATATTTTTTATTGCTTTTCCAATTTTGAAGACTATCAGAGGTTTCCAATTGAAATATTTTTTCGTATAAATTTAACATAAGACAACCAAGAATAAGTTCCTTGGGAATCAATATTTTTTTACAATTCATAAGCCTCCTTTAGGATAGGATTAACAGACAGACTATTTAATCTGTCTTCATATAGTAATGATTGACATAACATATAACAATCTATGGGGTATCTACCCAACTCTGATCTGGTTGCAATATTACTGGCACATCTTTTAACTCCTAATGTAAATTTGCAGAATTTAGTATGAATTTTGTCTATAGGTGATCTGTCAAGATAAGTTAAGTAGTCAACCTCTGAGTTTTGTCGCTCAGCTCTGTTTGTCGAGTTGTAGTAGGTTTTATATAAATCCATGTTCCAAATTTCACAATTAAATGTTAATATGGGTTTAACTAATGAATCAAAAAGGTGACATGATAGGTTTGCAGGTATTTGATTTAGATAACTCGTATATGTTCGAATTGAAATCATGACTTTTAAAACTTTTTGGGAAAAATATTTCGCAGATTGCGTTAAATTTCCATTATTGGAAATCATATTTCCAAGAAATTTGAATTCTTTAACATTTTCTAAAGTTACATTTTCATACCGAAATGAATTTATTTTTTGAAATTTATTATAACTTATTACCATCGTTTTTGTTTTCTTACAATTCACTGTTAACTGCCATCTATCACAATAATTTGATAATGAATTTAAACTATTCTGAAGTCCTTCAGCCGAGTCTGATAACAGTAAAAGATCATCAGCGAATAAAAGACTCCCGATTTTAGTTGTGTTTAGTAATAAAGAACAATTTTTGTCAGTGTCAAATATTTTACAAATATCATTAATGAAAATGTTAAAAAGGGAAGAGCTAAGAGAACCCCCTTGCTTCACTCCTCTGTTAATATTTAAAAATTCAGTAAAGTGACCTTGAATTTAAATTGATGACATGCAGTTTGCATACATTTGTTGAACTATTTTAGTCATTTTACCTCATATATCATTTAATAACATTTTATACAATAGTGCATTTCGCCATACCATAATAATAGAGGGTACATAGTTTGTCCACGCAACTCCTTCTACAGTTTTGACGCTAGGAAGTTTTTATTTTGCATATCAATTGTACTTATATTTAAGATTTGCATGTCAAAAGGATTTTGATTTAGGTTAGACTCTAGATAAAATCCTCCAAGTAACTTTTAGGATGATCAGGACCTCCCACCCATGCAATTTTCATTTGTCACATTTTCTGTAAAAGAAGGTTTTGTTTTAAGCGACGAAATCGAAAAGTACAGTTTCTTTTAACGAAATTCGCAAGAGATCGGGAATCGGTACTTTGTCGTAAATTTTTATAGACATGTCAACTTAAATTTAAGAAAAAAAAATCTGAAATAGAACGTATCACCTTCCTTTATCTTTAACTTGTTTACAAATCTGTAGATGTGATAGCTGGGATTGCCGGTAACAGGGTAAGTATACACTTTTATTGTGATCAATAATCCTGTGAAGGTTCTTTTGGATGAACTCTAATATAAAATGTAGAAGAAGTACCATATACAAATGAAATTCTTCTAATTTAAGGGCCTTAACTCTTTGAAATATGGAGCAAGCATGCTGACGACAGAGAGCGAAACTATGGAATGTGTTCAACAATGTAGCGAAGTTTGAATGTACTAGTAATTAGATTAAAGATGCAAGACAGCTGGTGCCTATAGACTTAATTCGACAAAATTGAAAATCAAAGACTGCCATAAAAGATTGAAGCATTCTCTTATTCTAAATCCTGGTGGAAATGTAGCCAATACATATTGACAATTATGTCAGTATTTGGTCAAATTGTTCAGCTGTGATTAAGTATTGTACTGTCGTATTATAGTTCATTCTTTTAGTCTTTATGAAATAGCTAATACAAGATTGAACAGTTTATTGATGTAGAAAAGATAACAGGAAACACTTACAATGGCCGCAAATTACAATCACATGCCACAATCTACCATTGAACTGCACAAGAAAACAATAAAATGACAAAAGACAAACAACAACAATGATAGGAAATCGGGATAGCCAGACTTGATACCGGCTCCAACAAGAGCTAGTGGTAGGGTTAAACCAGTTAATGTGTACCCAAATGTCCAAATGTCTTTTCCGGCATATTTGAACTGATATTTGTCATAGTATAGTGAATGTTGCCAAACTGAAAATATAGTTTTACTTCTATGTAAGAATAAATCAGTCCAATTTGATTTTAAAAACAACAAATGAAGATATTAATATTTATTATATTGCAAACAAGCATGTACATGTATAAAGTAATCCATAAACAAAAAGATGAGTTTACATCATTTACTTTGCATACTCAAACTGTTAAAATATCTATTTATTAATTTATTTGATAGAATGTACCCTTATACTCTTTAGGACTGAAGGCATACATGTAAAATAACTACAATAAATAAAACAAAAACAAAAACAAAAAACAAAAAATACAAAAAAACTCATGCAGTTGTCAAGTCCAATTAACCTACTCAAGACTTCTAACGAATGAAGCAGTATACTGCACAAAATGAAGACAATTTAAACATACATATAGCTTATCTGGGTTACTCTCAATATCAATATTTTGTATCAAACTTTCTACTTTCTGTAAATAGTTTCCTTTTAAGTTTGTATGATTATTACAAGAAAATAAGAAATGTTTTTCATCACCGATAATGTTGGAATTGCAGTTCTTACATTTTTTTCATTTGTTCTTTTAACATTTTTTACATTCCCCTTTCAATTTCTCAAATGTGATCATACAAACTGAACACTCCATCAAATGAACATATTATTATTTACTGATACCGTATCATTTTTGTTCTCATGCATTCTTTACTCACTCTAATAACTTTCACTCATAATATGACCACAAAAGCCTTTTCTTGTATTTTGTTGGATAATGTTTCTATCTTTATGATGTTGACACCTCCATAATGCCTGGACATGAAAATATTTTATTTTAATATTTAGCTATATTTATACATTATTTATGGCAAACCCCAACAGAGATGCATGATTACCAATGTTCCACGTGTTTCTCGTCTTATTATATGAAATAGACACTATACCTGGAATGTTTCTTTGGACTGATCGTATGACAAGATCTGATCAGAAACTTATAATTGAACGTATGAACTATGGTTTGACGGTATTCTCAGATCTGATCAAAATGGTATACAACACTTGTTTTGTAACATGCTAAATACAAAGTTACTGGTTGTAAGGAAATTTTATTGGCGAGATATTGTACAAGATTACAAAATGTACATCTTTCAAAATTTAATGAGTCTGAATTTAATATGAAATATCTCAAGATGACTTTGAATTTAATCGAATATCAGATATCTCATGATGACCCTGAATTTTATTTAATATGAGATATCTCACGATAAGACTGAATTTAATCTAATACGAGATATCTCACAGTAATCCTGAATTTTATCTAACGAGATATCTTACGATACTGAGACTGTTAGGACCTTATTCACAAAACGTCCATCAATTTTTACAACCTTAATTGCTGATGGAAACGTTATGAAGTTGTTAATATTTCAGATGCGAAATCTAATGGATGCTTTGTGAATAAGGTCTTGCTTGTCGTGTGATTATTGGTGTTTGTTTAAAAATGAATATCTTTTATGTAATACCAAGGACGTATATTACATATACATCCTTGGTAATACAAAAAAAGTTATGTTACATTTTTTTCTCATTTTTAGTCTTCGTTAGATAGTTGATAAATGTTTTAATATTTTAATATTGTTTTCATATAACGTTTGAATCATATACAATGTTCAAGAGTTACAATTGTACTGTGTAAAACGTAAAATAAAGTCAGAGTGAAGATATGCATATAAGAGACAATAAAAATTATATTTATTGGTAAAATGGGAAGACATGTGCGATATATTAATGATTAAGCCCCTAAAAATGGGAAGAAGTGTGCGATATGATGTTGACCGATCCACATTTGTATCAGAAATTTTATTAATCCTTCAAGCTTTCATTTGACGAAACCAAACCAACCCAACACATTTGAAACATGATCACACGTACATATTTTAAATCTAAAGTTAACTATGTCTTCTTCGTACTATAAGTTTGAATTGTGACTTGTAGTAATTTTTTTTATAGCAGTGTTAACTGCAATCATGATCATGTCAGCAACTCCGAGCCTCGTATTCCCTGAAATAAAATGCAAACATCACCAAACAACACAATAACGATTTATAAAATTAGAAGAACGATAGTAAAACGAGTGAAAAAATGAGATAAGAAATAATTGTATTGAAAATGGCACATATTTTTGCAATCTGAACTTCTATTGCAAATTGTTTGAAATGTAATACAAAGCAAACAAAATCAAAGATATCTGATGATAAAAATGGCAATAACTCCCATAAAGCTATTGAGCTCGATAAGCTGAAGATTTTGCAATCGACAAGATGTACTGATGATAAAAGGGAAATAACTCTACATTACATGCTGAACATTTATGCAATTTAAACTCACTCTTTTCGTTTAATATGACAAATGCATTAAAAAGGAAGATAAAGGGCAATAACTTCTATAAGGATTCGTCGTATGACTTCGATCGTGATGTGGAAATTAATTCCAACATGTTGAACATTTTTGCAACTTATTAATCGTCAATTATATGTACATGATGTTATGGTAAACTTTAGAGTTGATTAATAAAATATGTTAAATCTAACTTTACTTCTATCTCGTACTGTTATTGAAATACAAGACAAAAATGCTAATTAAAACACTTAAATTTTACCGTTAATGGAGAAAAAATCCCATAAGTCGCTTACCTTATAAGTTTTCAAACCTCACCGTACTATATCTTAAACTGGTATGCACGCAAAGGAATTTTTAAATAATTTTCAGAAATTGTGTCAACAATAAAATCGAACTAAAATGCAATGAATGAAAGTCAAGACCTCATTTAAATAAAAAAAAACCCAACAAAGTCAAGACATCAATTTTAATTTAATGGTACAGAGGGTTGGTTGAGTATTAATTATACAAATAAAATCCAAATTTCGAAAACAACAATTTACTAAATTTTGAAAATTTCGAAAATTCAATACAAATCTATGAAATCAAAATAGCATTTCTTAGCCACAAACGACATGAATAACAATTTATCATATCATTTTTGCATTGGTTCAACCTCAAAATTATGCACTGCAAAATATTTAAACTAACTTGAACTTGACGTAACTGTTTAATTTTTACTCATATATTTGATTTTGTTTAGAAAGTTTTGGTTAGAACATGACAGTGGCAGTTTCTCTTTGTTTTAAATCGGGTAAGTACCATGCTCAGATTTTAATTAAGTCTAGTGGAGGAAAATTTAATATGACAGTTGTGCACAACTGTGATGTGTAGGAAAGTTTTAGGGTTTTTGTATTAGGTCTGTTTCAAGCAGTTTCAAAAATATTTAATCATAAATTAGAAATACTTTCAGTTTTTATTTATAAGAGTAAAATGTCTTTTCAGATATTCGATTAATTTGAAAATTTGTCGTTTTTAACTGAATTGGGAGCAATTTACAATCCAATGTTTCTTGATGTTTTCGTCTATACAAACCTATTACAACTCTTGCATCAGCGCAATGAGGCAAACAAATTTATGTAGAATTTTCAAAATTGTTGTTTTCGAAATTTTTGATAACTCTTTAATAATATATGCTCATTATGTTAATAGTAAATAAATTTTGTCTCCGTCAAAGTAGAAATTTAGGGCCCACCTAAAACCCCTTTGGGAACCTTGCCTGTTCAAACAAGTAAATGTTCAATGAAAAAATAGACTATGATTTTTCTAACCTGCATCTATCTCAAAACGTCAGATTGTGCATTGTAATGATATTGACAAATATTTCAAGGAAAATAGATATTAATTTTTGCTGGGATTAGAATTTTGCGTAGATGCACTGTGTACAAATGTAATTTTTAAGCAACACATTTCCTCCTTTATATCAAATTACTGTATGATCAACATCTTTGTTTACTATTATTCGTATAGAAAACGATGCAATTGAATAGAATTAGAAAAAAAATAATAAAATGAAATCATGCAAGGAAACGTTTTAAGATATCTTATTAAAGCTTTAGTGTAAACTTACGTTTAAGGCACAAACTATACATATGGCTCAATTCACAGAAGGTACATCATAACACCAATTATACTGGAGCAAACTATCAACAATAACTTTGAACCTGCAAAATAACAATATTTTTTACATCTAATTTAATAAAATCTTATTATAAACTATATTTTCTACGAGAATACATGTATATGTCATGAGTGTGATTTTCATCTTTTCAAAAACGAAAATAGAAACAATTACTAATGGACCTTTTCCAATAAGGAAATATCACAAAACTAATAAAGAAAAAGAAAACATTCTATCATGGCTGTTGTTAATCGTCAACCAGTAAAATGCTCAATAACCATAATATGCGCAAATTTTATCGGAATATGAGTAAACGGGATAAAAAACAACGTTTTTAATTTTGTTCGTCTAAATTTATGAAGAAAATAAAGGTTAAGAACAGTTTTCAACTTAATCATGCTATACAGACACGTAAATTTGTATTGTTTTGTTTTCGATTTTGAATTTGAACTTGCATCTGTTTGAAAGCGTCAGGTTGTGTATTTTGAAGTCATAGACATAGACAGCAATGGAGGCGGAAAATTCTTATTTCTGTCATATTAGAGTCGAAATAATTCCTGGCATGTTTATGTTTATTGTCATTTAACCATGGACTGGGCCTTCATATTCGTAAACTAAACCCTCGCTAAGGCTCTTGGTTAAATTCGAATATAAAGACCCAGCCAATCAGCCCATGATTAAATTTCCATTAACCATGAACCTGCCATGAATCATTTCTTAATTCACTTTGTTTTACACACATGGAATATAGGACATTTTGATTTGATATGGAATATATCACAGCCAGTATCAAATGAGCCTGTTCGGTCGAGCTTGATGCATTACGCCGTGATAAAATACGTATCTAAAAGAAAATGTCCTATTTTTCTTTTATTGGTAATTCACTAAATGATAAATAAAACTCGATAATAAATTGAAATAAGCTGAAATTTCTATTTTTGCACAGTGAATCCATTGTTTATTGAAAAAAATCATGCATTCTTCACTCAACGTATTACGCGTAAGAACACGATAAAGAGTACCAAAACATGACATAAGGATGGCAACTAGCACGTGACGCCTTCACAGTGACCCGATAATTTCGAGATAGTGTCAAGTTTGGTGATACTGGGAATATCAGTCTCTGTAGATCAAAAGAAATCCATACAAATTACCGATAAAAAATATTTGACTGGCGATAATGCCGGTAATTGGGTGTCAGTAAAATTACAACCCGATTAAATGTATACACTTAATTTTAAATTTTTAGCCGTGCTTCGACTACATAATTTATTAAATAATATCTAAACCCCAAAATTATAAATTTTAGTTTCTGCAGACGGCCTTTTTCGACAACTGACGCAGATCAAACATATATACTACTCGACAAAAGAAACGATACACTGTTAATTTTGTAAATATTTTTGTATTTCACAATTTCAAGTTTTTATTTTAGTGTATCTATGCATTCACCGCCAAAACTCATTTGTTTTTTGCGTTTTTAAATCAATTCCGAAAAGGATACAAAGAAAATCTGGAATTGTAGTTTTTCGCCCGATGATCGCGTTCGGCGTCAACTGAATGATGATTTAAATTGCTTGATGCCAATAATTGGGACATTTCATTAAGTTAACAATTTGCAATTTTGAAAAGTGGAAAACAATGTCTAATTGCACCGTTCAATCCAAAATCAACGTAGACCACGATTAAGTGCGGTAAGCGCGTCGATTTTAATTTTTGGCCTTGCAATTCACTTTTATGTGAAAAGAAGAACTAAATACTGTTGATTAATCTTAAGCATACATCGACATCAAATGATAAATCACGTTGCAGCAGGTCCTGCAAGACGTCACAACGTTAAGAACGCGTAACACGCGTTTACACTTATGAGCACGGACGTTGAGCAATTCTTGGTCGACATAGCAACAAAGATTTGAAGTCGACAGGTTTGAAAATTTGATGGTTCGGATAAAAAGAAAATGTTGACATACTCACTTTTTACGTCTGCAAACAGAAATTCGAGATAATTACCTTGACCAACCAGACTGCTTATCGCGAGAAAAACTCTAGCAAACTTGTCATTTTGAACGATAGACTTAACCATTTGACAAATGTCATGATTTAATAAAAATAAGAAACAATAAGAAATAATCCAATACATACCATAACTCCTACAAGATATAGACACTGTTGTGTTGTCTTCATAATTTGACGTAGTAACATCTACAACAGTAACACACATATATTATAGTGCTTCTTAGTTTAAAAGTTTATATTTAGATCATATTGGTTATTTATTTTCTATCAGTTTTTAAACATCTTTGAGTTTCTAGTCTTCCAAACGTTTAGATTCTATCTGTACTGAAGAGACATAAGTTGTCGAAACGCGCATATGCAGAAAATAAATTCGCAGTAACTTCGTTGTTAAGTTATTTATTCATCATACATATTGCAAGCGACGAAAATTCATTATTTCTTTTGTGAATGAAAATTTCTTTCAGCTTCTTGTAATTCGGTGAATTGACCAGATAGTTAGTAATACACTTAGTTTTTAAAACTGGGGTGTTCTTGTGTTTAATAGAATATCTCATACGAACAAACTATCATACTTTAAAATTGTGGAATTAATTTTTTTGTAATTTCGAATGTTAGTCTGACCATTCTGTATGTAGTGCCAACATCTCACTGAATTTTTGCAACTGACTCGATGAGTGCCATGTATTTGTTTTTAATTCTACCTTATGATAGAATGCTGCAATTTGATTGGTCGAATACCGGTGTATTTTTGACAAATCCATGAAATTTCAAGCAAGTTTTCAAGCAGCGGGGTATTTGCCTAAAAATTTGTCACTTTTTACCCTCTGCTAAAAAATTTCCCTTTTTTAACCTTTCACTGAGACGCTTGTAAAAAACTTAAAAACGACGACATCTGTGCGCTTTAAATAAAGTCATTCGGTAGAATTAAACAGATATATCATGTTTGGTCGGGGAATTTGTGAAAAATACCAGTCTCGAGAATGCAATTTCCCTCGCCCATTGGGCTCGGGAAATATAACATCTCTCGACTGGTATTTTTCGCAAATTCCCCTCCCAAACATGATATATCTGTTCAAAACTACCATTGTCCTCTATTAGTCTTTTTGTCGGGCGACGGATAATAGCAGTTCTAAGAAGACTTTGCAATCGAATTTCAAATTGTTGACGAAATCACGTCCATGGCTGAAAACAAGCATGAGTTTAGCGTTGTTCGATATTCAAAATTCCGCTCAAATTGGAGCTAGACAGTCTAGAATTTGCTATGAGGTACTAACACAGTTAATTGTTGAAGGCAAATGTTGATTTTTAAGATGAAGAAGAAGAATAAAAACGTTGTTTTATTGCTTGTTTTTTTATTGTATTTGTAGAAACTTTGTCTCGTGTGAATTTCTCCATACTCTTTCACTGTTATTTCGTTTTAAGCCTATTAAAGCCTTAGGTGCATTTATGAAAAAAATCAGATAATTTGAATTACTTTATAGTAACAATAACTGAAAATTATATTTTAAAAAACTGGAAATTGTACATTTCCATTTACAAAGAAAGTAAGAATCGAATCGTCATTCTTAAGTGAGAACCGAACCGTTAGCCGAAAAATAAATAATCCGACGAAAATATTGGAAAAACAAAGAAACAAAGACATAACATGATTACGGCACAAAAAAATTAAGACAAACATATACAAAGATGAACAACATGGATCCAATAAAAAAAACCATGGGCGAGGTCAGTTGCATCTTTAGAGTAAACATCTTCCATCTTCTGCTGCTTATAAGAGACCCGTAGTGTTCAAAATGTCAATTCCGTTAGAAAAGTCAAATACATTAGAGGGAAAAACAACTTTACCTTTCAAGTGAAAGATCTGTTGTCATCCCAGGACAATTGTAACATTGGGAAAACATTATTCAATCACACCAAGTATTGTGTGAAAATCTGATATCCCATTGCAGTCAACATGATCGTGATGTCGACCGTAAAATTTATGTAGTGATGACCAAGTTATTTAAAAAGAAAAATCATTGTTTAAGTAGGCTATTTATGAGCAACCGAGCTCTATCAATGTAGTCATTTTATCGACCACAGTCTCTTGAATAGCGAATGATTTGAAAGATACAAACTCCATTAACTTGGAGCATTACATGTGTTTACCAAGTTTTTATGATGGGTTCGTCGTTTTATTTCATATTCATAATAAAATCATTTTATAAAAATATTTGTCTTATTAAGAACATAACATTATCCTGTTATTGATGCCTCCTTTTCACAGATAATTACCACCATTTTCAGTAGACCTCTGGTTAAATTCGTGCCCGAATAGACCTGTACTGGTGACGTCTATCCATTGTGTTGATGTTTCAGTTGGTGTGTTTGTATTACTACTTTGGACGCTTGTGCCACCGATTGGAGTACTTGTACCATCTGTTTGAGTACTTATTGTTCCTTCTGTCGAGGTGCTTGTTTCTTCCGTTGTTACATTAGTCGTTGGTTCTGATTAGATCAAAAATAACATTTTTCTCGGTTGACTAGAAATTTATTGGAAACTGATAACTTTAACGCAATTCGATTTAGAACTAAAACTATTCATTCCCAAAGCAAATATCTTTCAAATAAAAGTATTGATTTGACAATGTTGTAAGAGTCGACCAATTTTGTTTGAAAAATGAATAAAATTCCGATAAACACGGAAAGGTATGGGAACCTCTGTTTGGAATTGGTATGATCTTGCATACTGCATGCGCACAAGTAACAAGAACTGTTGTGAATTTATCAACAACTCAGATTATTTCACACTTACATTCCTTATGAACAAATTTAATTTTGCACGTCAAACCATTCAGCTGTTTTGTCTGTAGTAATAACAACAAATTAACACGGACAAATTTTCTTAATATGAATTTCACCAATTCTTACTAAATGCCTGCTGCAAGTCGAGACCATTGCGGTCCACAATTTTTCCGGGAGTTTCCACGTGCTTTGCCTTTTTCATCCTTGACTTTGGTTCTTGGCATTTTTGTTCAGTAATTGTGTTAGTATCCCCAAGAAACTCATTTACGTGATAACATGCATAACTTGGAATTTAACGTTTAAAAAGAGAAGATTCAGTATGACCCCTTTTTGGCCCTACAAATTGGAAATTTCAAATATTAATACTGAATATTCTAAATAATCATATGAACAGTGCAGTTGTTGCTTTATAAAGATCCAGGCATATTTTTTTCATTTAAGTACAAATGTTCTAATTGCTCACGTCATACACATGCGCTAAATTCCAAAAATATTGAAAATCTCACTATTCATGGTGGAATTTGTACAGTTTTCGTTAAAATTAGTAATGGCCACATTCATGTTCATTCACAGTAATTCCATATGATGTAACTAACAAGTATACATAACATGCTAAAAAATTTGGTTGAACACGCATATGGCCACTACTTTCAGAGCCTAAAACTTGGTAAAATTATACAATTCTTAACAACTTTGTTGCAATTTTCTTTTCAGACTTAAGTTTGAGCAACTGCAACATCATGTTATAGAGATGTTTTCACAAAAAAATCGACTGAATCAACTGAATATGACATTAAACAATGTAAAAATAGTGCTACAACTCCACTAATGTGTTGTTAATTTTTGGAGTGAAAAACCGGCCGTACCGAACCTACTCCTTTTCATATGAATTTCATATGGAAAAATACAGCATTGCTTTAAATATGGTAATCTGGTGATTGACTTTCCTTTTCATGTCAAAAATTACCTCCGATCATTTTTTTTACATTTGACCATATTAATGACGAATCACTTGATAACATTGCAATTTCATAAATCATGTTAAATGTACGTGAAATGTTAACATGCATTTAATGATAGTTGCTAAATTATGTTAAAAATGCATGTTAAATTCACGTTTATTTCACAAGAATTTCACGCTAACAAAATTTTCTTGTTTCGCTTGCGTAGCCTTCTTAATTATATTGCATGATGATGTTGTTATACAAAATCTATTTAGAAGTATTTCAAGTTTCATATATAAGAAAGCTTGAAATCATAGTCAACGGAAGTAATGTCCCTAGCTAGCTGTCAGTAACTGCGAGCATTTGGCCGGACAGTACTTGTGTGTATTGTCTTCATGTTTTATGTACTTCATTTTATAAAGGGTACTCGTTTTGATAAGCTGGACTTTTTTCTAGTTTGATTTTTACTGTGAGTCTTTTTGTGTATTTATTTTTTAAGCCATTCACCACACATAAGGGGAGGGTTTGAATCCAACAAAACGAGTTTAACCCCACCGCAATTTTTGCGCCTGGTCCAAGTCAGGAATATGTTGGTCATTGGCTTGTCCTTGTCTTCTTATAAAATTTTAGTTTCTTGAGATTTGGGTTATTGGATGTGGATTGTTTCCTTTGATTTATTCACTTTTTAACCTTTTTGGGGCCATGTAGGGCTTGCTGTAAGGTGTAAGGTTCCTCACTGTGTTGAAGACCGGACGGTGACCCCTAGATGCTTTGTTTTGGGTCGTTTTAACCGTTTTAATATGGGATGTTGTCTGCTGGTCATTTACCCCATTTCCTTTCTTCTTCATATTCTTAATTATATTGCATGTATTTTTTCATTCAAACAGCATTGGGTAAGTTTGACAAAATGCACATACCTAAATTAAAACTCTTGTTCTGGTGAAAAATGTGAAAATTGTTTAAATTTTTCTAAAAAAAACGGTTGATTTTTTTTAGAATGCTTTGGTTGATGACTTATGACAGAAAAAAACGTAAATTATTTTTTTAATTACAAAAATGCAAAACATATATTAGTTTCAAGTATTTGTCAAAGTAAATACAATTTTTTCTTCAAAATGTAATTGTTTCAACAGTTAGATCTTTCAATGGATAACGTTCTAAAACATTCATGACTATGATATGACAAATCTTGAATTCACTCTATTCTAAGAACCATCTGATTATTTACTGTCATAAGTAATCTTAAGCTATTCTGTATACATTAAAGTTTTGTACTTTACAAATCACCATGACAATATTTATGACAACACAAAGCTACAGATTGATGCATTCTACTAAATTGTACATTTGTTGGAGTAAACTACTAGTGTAAAATACTTCAGGAAGTCATTGCCTTTTGTAAAATACTTTAGGAAGTCATTGCCTAGTGTAAAATACTTTAGGAAGTCATTGCCTAGTGTAAAATATTTTAGCAAGTCATTGCCTAGTGTAAAATACTTTAGGAAGTCATTGCCTAGTGTAAAATACTTTAGGAAGTCATTGCCTAGTGTAAAATACTTTAGGAAGTCATTGCCTAGTGTAAAATATTTAAGCAAGTCATTGCCTAGTGTAAAATACTTTAGGAAGTCATTGCCTAGTGTAAAATACTTCAGGAAGTCATTGCCTAGTGTAAAATACTTCAGGAAGTCATTGCCTAGTGTAAAATATTTTAGGAAGTCATTGCCTAGTGTAAAATACTGTAGGTAGTTATGCCTGGTGTAGAATACTTTAGGAAGTCATTGCCTAGTATAAAATACTTTAGGAAGTCTTGCCTAGTGTAAAATACTTTAGGAAGTCTTGCTTCACATCATACTTACCTTCAGGAAAGTTGAAGTCGATCACATCGACACCTAAACCATTGCATTTCGCTGTAGCTGTCAGACCTTGTCGATCTCTCAGAAAATCCCTTAACCTTCTCAGCTCAAGATTACAACAGAACAATGGGTTGCCACCCAGATTTCTATATAATATATCAAATATTTAGTTACTTAATCAAATGATATAATTAACCGTCTCATAAAGAGGAAAGCCTCCATTATTTTGGACTAATTATAAACAGTATTTTTTTTTTAATTTTAATTTACCGTCTAATACTTTTGATGCTATATCGAGAAGAATGACACTACAACAAGGACTGTTTTACTCTACACTCTTGAGACATATAGATCACCATAACAGACAAACATAAGTAGTTTATTATTAACTATTCATCGGCGAAACCAAAACCATAAAAATGAGTTGTGTTTTGTTGTTTTATTACAATCTATCTTGGACGATATTCAAGTGTTTAAAGATTTCTTTTTGAATTCTCTACAATATACTGTGAACGTACTTTTGTTCGTAGGGGTCAGATTTTCATGGATTTCCTGTTTTGCTTAAACCACGAAATTAAGTTTCCAATGAAATACATTTTCCCTAAAGTTTTAATGCATATAATTCAAGACCACGAAATTACGTACCCACGAAATGGTGATATTCATGAAAACCACGAAAATTGATGTACAAGAATAAAAGTACTTCCACATATCAATATATGCAATGTAGTTAAAGCAGTATATTTTTGACGATTTGATAATAAAATACTGTTATTAAGCAGCACATTTTGGCTATTTGATAATGAAACACAATAGTTAAAGCAGCACATTTTTGGTTATTTGATAATAAAATACAGTACTTAAAGCAGCATATTTGTAGTTATTTGATAATAAAATACGTAAATAAGGATCTGAAATGATATATGCTTTATCTTGCTTTCAAACCTGAACTGGTTTGACAGTTTACTTACAAAGTATCCAGCTGCGTTAACACTGTCCATCTTACATCATTAGCAGAGGAGATCTGATTATTTTCAAGGTTCCTAAATTAAAACAAACAATAATGGTATTGGTAAATTAAATGTTATGTTCATTACGTTAAAAAACAAAATACTTCGCAATTCCTGGCCCGAAACCCGATTTTATTTCGAAACTTGCCATATCTTAATTGAAAAAAAATATTCAAAACTAAGGAGAATCTACCCATCAGACCGCCTCATTTGAAATATCCATATCAGACCGGTGATATGGCTATTTCGACCCGGGTGTGATGATTACTCCCAATTGGAAGTATATAATAAACAGATTAAGACATGGCCTTTTCCATATCAGCACGGTTATCGTCCCGAGACCCCCATATCAGCCCGAGGCGCTGGCTGATATTGGGGTCTCGGGATGATAATCGTGCTGATATGGAAAAGGCCATGTATTAATCTCTATTTATTTGATGCAATACGCTGAAAGCAACTGAATTGGTAATTGCAAGAAGTATATAACAACCATACGTAATGCAGAGAGTTGATTGATCACTTTATCCGAATCAGATGTTTTTTTTTAAACCCCACGGAATGTAGAGTGATAACCGATACCTTTGCACTGGCAAGGTGTCTCACAACCAAACGTTATGCATAGTGATAACTGGTCACCTTGCCCAAAGCAGGTGTCTTACAGCTGCACGGAATGCAGTGTGATGACTGGTAACTTTGCCAGGAGTAGGTTTCTTACCACCTCGTGATAAAGTAAAAGTGAGTTTGATTCCTTTGATGTGACCTGATGTCTTACAACCACAATCATAAGGGACTTTGGTCGATGTCTGGTAACATAACCCTGAACAAGTTGTTTTACCAACACGTAGAATGCAGAGTGATGACTGGTGACCTTGCCCGGACCAAGTTGTTTTACCAACACGCGGAATGCAGAGTGATGACTGGTGACCTTGCCCGGACCAGTTGTTACCAACACATGGAATACAGAGCGATGACTGGTGACCTTGCCCGGACCAAATTGTTTTACCAGCACGTGGAATGCAGAGTGATAACTGGTAACCTTGTAATGACCAAGTTGTTTTACCACCGAGTAAAATGCAGAGTGATGACAGGTAACTTTGCTCTGACCAGGGTCTTACAATCACACGGAATGCAGAGTGATGAGTGGTCGCTTTGCGTTGACCAGATGTCTTTCACCAATACAGAATGCAAAGCGACTGTTAACTTTGCATGACCAGGAATTTTACAACCAAAGGCAAGGCCGAGTGATGACTGGTCAATTTCCTAAGAGCAGGTGTCATACAACCATACGAAATGTACAACAATAACTGGTCATTACCCCTGACCAAATGTCTTACAACCACGTGGAATGGAGTAATAACTGGTCACTCTCCACTGACCAAATGTCTTACAACCACGTGGAATGGAGAATTAACTAGTCACTTTGACCAAAGCGAATGTGCTTTAAAATTATATAATACCGTACTTACAGATATCTTAATGAGGAGATACTGGTCCATGACATACCATCCAAGTCTGTGATTGAGTTGCCACCAAGGGACCTAAAAAAGGAAGTATTGACTCAAAGGCCTACAACAAAATCTATATGGACAATGAATAATGATTAGACAATAATTGTTTATACTAGATCAGTAAGACGTCAAATAAGCTGCTCTTTATTCCTCAAAACCTTGAAACTGTTTCTTTGTTGAAGATGTCTCTTTGGTTATTGATTCATTCGAGTACCTGCATAACTATTGATAATTGCAGTGAAGTATTGACTCACTCACAGTGTGATGGGTGCCTTTGTTTTGAATGTTGTGATTTCTATTTCTGTGCTTTGTATCTGTCTAACGTCATTGTTTTCTGTGTTCTTGTCTTAGCCATGTCTTTGGACTTCGATTTTTGTAAATTCCATTCCTTTGTTCCTTCGGTATTCAACTGGCGTTGTTTTGTATCAAACTTCAGTATAGGAGAAAAGACTTTTAGCATGTTCGGTGGTCAATTTTAAGATAACAAGAACTTCAGTTAAATGTGATTTTTTATGCAACATCGGTATTTTTTATATTTTGTTAGAAAATTGAAAAAAAGGTAATATAAGTCCAAGAAATTAATAGCTTACAGATGTAGTTTTTGTGATACGAGTGTTTCAAAAATGGCGTGAATCTGAACTCCCCTGCATAGGTTTCTCTTTTCTCATAGGTTTCAACAATATTATGGCTTTGACATTTAACACAATCTGAGCACACAGAAGCTCTAGTTAGTTCTCATATAAGCGGGAGGTTGATGCATCATTAAACCTGGTTTAACCCACCATTTTATTTATAAAATGCCCGTTCCAAGTGTGGAATGTGACGGCTTGTCAAATGTTCTGTGTTGGATTGTGTTACCCTGATTCAGTCGAATGTTATACGGATTTTCCTTACTGGTCTCTCCCTGTGATTGATTTGGACTTTTGTTGTCACTTTTATTTTTCACATGAGTAATGTTTATCTTGTATTGAATGTGTCAAAATAACACCAACTGGGTAAAATTTTGTCAGAAACCTTAAAAAAATATATAAAATGAAATTAAGGAAAAAAAATTAGGGGGTCAACAGCCAAAGAATTGTTGATCTTTCAAATGGATAAAACCAGAGATGTCCGAAAATCTGATAGAAATACATAAACATGACCAGTGAACATCGTAAAAGTAAAACGAAGCATATAGTACCGTATAGCGGGAAATTTTGGCGGGGTTTCAATTTCGTGTATTTTAGCGGATGGACTAGCTTAAATCGCGAAAATAAATTCCGCGAATATTTTATGTATTCTTATGAAATATAAAGAATCTTTGCTAATCCGCGAAAATTTGATACGCTTAAATTTTCGGCATACAATTTTCCAATCGAATCACGAAATTTTTTACCAGCGAAAATTACTCGCTTTACGGTATACCGATGTTCCAGCCTTATAATTTATCAAGGATATACAACTGCGACAAATGACATGGTAATATTTACATAAAATCCTTTTAAACAAAGAAAAATAGATTTTTTTTATCGTCCTGTCTTTATAACAAGCATAAAAAACATAAAAATCTAAGAAGATTTCGTCATTTTTTGTTTAAATCTTTATTTATGCCCGGTTGTGTAAAAAATACCACTCTTGTGTGAAAGGAGGCTGATAGATCTGGAAACATGCTGTCTCATCTTCATAGACCGATGTCTCTTATATGATATTTTACGAAAGGATGATTTATTTTACTTTAACTTGATGAAAATGTATTATTTACAAGACAAGTTCAGTAATTATATTCATATAATTATAGCAAAAACGCTAATTTGTTTTTTCCGGACGTTTAGTATATGTATATATATATATAAGCCACTAAGACTTGAATTGAGTCCTTTTTAGACAGTAAATTTGAATAAGAACATAGGAGCGATATGATTTTCTATAACGTTTCTAATGTTACAATACTTACAGACCAGCTAAATTTGATAATCCAGGCCACAAAATGCCCTCCAACGTTGTTATGTCATTGTTGTTTAGGTTCCTTAAAGAGAATAGCTTAATGAACGAAATTTACTCTAATTATATCTGTCGATAACAATTTTGTATTATTCTATCAAACTTCTAATCTATTCACATTAAAAATTTTACGCAATAATGAAACTACAAATGTTGAGAAAGTTATAAAGCTGAAATAGCAATTTTTATAAAAAAATGTTGCTGGAGAACAAAATTTGTTAACAACTTTCAGAAAGAAATATAAAAAAAGTATTCAAGCCTACAGACTGTGTTTGATGTCTTTGGAAAGCAGGTCAACTAATGATGGAGAAAATGAACTTTTTGTTGTTGTTAACCAACAATAAGCTGAAGTGAAGACTAACCGACAGCAGATATTCAGTAAATATATTTTTTTTTTATTTATAGGGTCTGTAAGTCTCGTCAGGTGACCCCGAGAAATCGCGATACAATTTAAATTTGAAAACGTTTCGTGCCAAAACATGACGTTGCAGCGTAAATGACTTTCAAATTTTTGTTTGAAACGTCATGCGTTTTTGATAACAATACAATTTCCGGGTAAGATTTATGCACCCGGATGTTTTAAAATTTATTGAGACTTACAGACCCTTTTGAAATAAAGTCTGAGTATTTGAGAAATAAATCTAAAAAAAAGCAATCCGTTGAATAACATATTGTCTAAATCAAACGATTGAAAAAAATCATTGCCTTAGAGAGAGCAATTATCAATTTCAAAAATAATAATAAAATAATAAAATATACAATGTTTGAAATATTTTGCAGGAGCTATGACATAAACTGAGTTAGTTTTTAAACTCTGCACTTTACATAAATCGTGAAAATTATAAATAATTTAATTATGCAAAGCTTTTAAAGAGATAAACAGCTTAAAATTCTTATAGTGTTATAGTTTAAATTTTGTCTCTTTTGATTAAATTGAAACAATATTATAGTCTCGGTCGATTACTTAATTGTTAATTGAATAACCATTAAAAGTTGGGAAAATCTACTTTATCCATATAACTGTACTGTAAATATGCGGATTTATTTGTGTAATATTGATTTCTCATTTGATTTCGGTATTAAGTTATTTTTAAAAAGAAAAACAAGAGGCTCTCAAGAGCCTGTATCGCTCACCTGGACCATGGCTGTCATAGATAAAAGGCATTTCCAATAAGAAAAACAAAACATAAAATTTAGCAGAATACTTTTTTTCTGAAATTACAGTA